>BDDA01001703.1:0-13656 GCA_001662385.1 Chlamydomonas asymmetrica | reverse complement strand
TCCCCCGCCCTCTCCTCCCTCACCGCACTCCCCTCTCCCTCGCCCTCACCACTGCCATGCAGCCCGAGCCTGTCACCATCAATTCCACTGCGCAACTCGGGCCCCCATCACCACCCCCACGCACGAACGCACTCTGGGATGCCATTTGAGCAAGTAATAAGCTGGACTAAACGTTTTGGACGCCTTCTCAAAGGGCGTGCTAATCAGCACTAGCTACTCAAGCCTCGAGCATGCCTTTTGTGTGCTAAGTGACTAAAGACTAAGAGCAGGTATGCCAAAACTTAAGGTGAGCATGCCATGGCCTTAACAAACAAATCGATTTTCCATGGTTGCAACGGGCATGGCTCAACACCCCATACCCCAAGTTTTCAGCTCGAACAAGTCACGACTAAACCCTTGAGCCACAGCCTGGACAGCTTTAGTATTACACGTGCCCGGTCCCTTCTGAAAAGCAAGTGTAGCAGTCTGAGATCGATCGATCGTGCATGCATGTGTGAGCGTTGCGCAACGCCAGTAGGTTGCGCTCCTAGCTAGGTGCAGATTGGATTCAACCTTTGCACGGCCGGGCCAGGAATCCCTCAGCACTCCGTCTGCCCAAGCAGGTGCACCACCGCCCCCACGTACACCCATGCCTACTGCAGGAATAAGTACGGCCATCGTCCTTTTTCCAGCAACACTGGCAGTTGCAGTGCTGGCCCTTACTGATTCCTGAGGCGAGGTTCCATGTGAGGTGCAGCGCCAACACGGTAGACATTGACAAGGCGCTGCCGCTGGTCCAAACGCTGATATTCATGCTGCTGGAGGTGGTGCCTCATGGGCTACGGCGCGGTGCTGACGAGAATCGGTGCGATTGCATGTGAGTGAGTGATGCTGCTGATGCTGCTCACACGGTCGATCCCACGTGAGTGATGGCGGCGGTTGCAACTAGTGGCGTTTGCACCGTATGGCATGTTGGCGTCAGGTATCCTAAACAAATACCCCGGGAACAAGGGTTTATGGTTCATATGTTCATGATCTGATGCGGTAGCCAGGTGCGTGTCAAACAACGAACAACAGCACGGCAAAGCCTGCCCGAGGTCGTAGTACCAGTAAACGGATAAAGCACCCGTCTTGGATGGATTGGATGGTATCCGCTGGTGACAATGCCAGCATGCATACATAACAATGGGCGGGTTGGGCTGCGATTCGTGAGGTTTTGCATGCTTGCTGCTAGAAATCGAGTCGATCGGGCATGTATCGCGTATCAACAGAGTAGGTGAGGCTGACGGGCTGGCTGTTCGGAGAGGATAGCTACTTTGGTCAACGTGTCCCATGGCACAAACTTTACAATCAAGCACCGGAACTGTGTGTTTAGAAATGTTTGGTTCCCATGGGGCCATGCAACACAATGTTTTCCGTTGGGCCGTGCAATGTGCTCCTGTTATGCGTGATGCGAGAACCTGCGTGTGTGTGCGTTGCCATAGTGTCCTAAATGTCATGGTGCGGACACACATGGCAGGTGTACGCTTGACCATTTATCGATTGATTCAAAGCACTGCTGTACATCAATAAACCTCAGTTTCCGCAATTTACGGACACCGCCGGCAAATTATGCAGACATGCTGCCAGCTAGCGATGTTGCCAGTTGCCTCATCACGAACTGGTTGCCATGCACTCGTACAGGCCCCCAGTGTTTTGGACCGGGCATCTTTAGCATCTTCCTCTTGGTTTTCGGCTTATTGATGTGGCGGTCATGGTGGGTATTTATGAACCAACACGCTTTGTGGTGGGACAGCGCCGCTGGCCGCGAACCGAAGAGACCGTCCCCAGCACGGTGTGGGCGATGTGTGGCGTCGAGTGCTGGCGACGCCGCAGTGTGAGCGCAGGCGGGTTTGTGTGGGAGCCCATAAACGCAGCAGGGGGACCAATTGCAGGAGGGACTGCAATTGACATTCCTTATTGCCCTGACGGGCAGCGGCAGCCGCTGCCATGGAAGCGTTTTGGCTTGGTGCTGCGATTGCCGTGCGACTTTGGGTCTGAATGAGATGAGGGAGGTGCCACAAGTGACGTGCTGGCGGCGCGTGGTGGTGGCTGACATCGGCATGGACTCGTCAGGACACAGGGAGACATGCAGGCAGTACTGCGTGCAGCTGGTCACGCGCCATGAGGGGCAATCCCCCTCACACACAACCCTGGCAGGACCTTCAAGCATCAGTCAGGACAGTCCGTATCGGTGCGTGAAGGGCAAATGACGAATGTTGCGCATGGCATGGGGTACAAAGGGGGGAAAGGGGAAGGGGGAGAGCGGTACAGTGCAGGACGTCATTGCACCTGCGAATCTGTGTTCTTTGGCTTAGACATTCCCGGGGTCATGGCATCCGCAGTGTTGGGTGCCATCACAGTATGCCAGTCGGTGGCCTGGCACTAGTTTTGTGTTGCTGCGCCTTGGGGTTTGAACTTCACACTGCCACAGGAAACGCTGATGGTCGGTGCAAGGGGGTAGGTGGGCTTGCAAGTATGTAGGTTGGGGACAGTTTCTACTGCAGGGCGGGATATGCCACCCGCAGGTGTGTCCTTCCCTACTTCAGTCAGGGTGTGCACATGCGTGTGCATTGACAATTATTTGATATTTTTGTTTTATCAGGCGGGTTGGAATCGGACTCTGTCTGCGTTGCGTCTGCATTTTGCTGTACAGTTTTCATAACGTCCTCGACGTCTCCACCGAGCTGGAGGGCAAGTGGCTGGCTGACCTGATCCAGGCGTTCCTGGTGCATGTCAACGTAAGGCATGTATGTATGGCTTTCGCGTGGTGGGGACGATCCGGCAGTCTAATCTGGCTGTCATGCCCGCAACGTGATTGGCGTGCAATCTGCAGGGCATACAGGCATGCCATGCAATCAGGCGTTCCTAAAACGCGGTTGTGATCAGCGCCTTCAATTATGACATTATCAATTTGTTGCGCGTATCCGCGGGCACGGCAGCCTCATGGCAATGCTGGAGCTTGAATGCATGGTGAGCATGTCAGGCATTCACATGGTACAAAGGCATTTGCGCCAAACGCCTGCTGTGAAGCTGGCTGCCGCGAGACTCCTTCCTCATACCCTTGGCGGCCGCCTAATGTGCATGGCTGACGTGTGCAGCTGACAGGGCTGCATTGCTGACCTGCATGATTGCTGCTAGCTACCAGGCTGCTAGCTAGCTACCTTGCCACTCTCCGTATGACAGTTGTTTGCTGCTCCAGGGCGTTGTGCTGCCGCCTGAGAGTCTAACCCCCTGGAGCCCGCAAGTGGTACTCAATTCCATCAACTAGGATCCTGTCTACCCCCCCATAAGCGAACAAGCAAGCTGTGTGCCGCACCTGGTACCTGCAGTGCGCCGCTGCCTGCCGTCATCCATAGTACATACGGGAGGTGGCGGTTAGCGCTACCAACTGGTTATTTTCGCTACCAACTGGTCGTTGCTTCAGGAATTTGGAGCTGATCCCTTGCAAGTCCATTGAGTTGCATGCATCCTGCGTTTCTGGAATGAGGTGCGATTTGCCTTCTGATAGTATGCCAGGCCTGGTTGCTTACCTAGACCTAGAGCGTATGGTGTCAGCTCATGACACCACGTGCTGGTCATACAAAGTGTGCCGCTTTCTTGTGGATGTTGACATGGTAGATGAGCGATACAGCGCGGCTGTGCGCGCACCGACAGTGCATGCAATCCCCTCTGGCACTTTTCAGTACTTCTGGGGTCTGCGTCTCAATGTGGACAGCAGTACAGACAAACTACGCACAATTTGGAGAGAAGGCATCACGCTGGCCCTTAGCGAGCGTCGGCTACTCTCACAACAGTGCCCGTTACGCGTTAAGTTTTACCCAAAATACTGCGCATAGTTGAGGCGGATGGGATTGCATTCCCCGGCTGAGGGCAGACACCCTCACTTGTTGATGCACCTTCCCGCACGTCAACACAAGACCCTGATACGGTTCCGCCTGGGTTGTTGGAATCACCTTAGCATGCATCGTGGACGCTGTGCTCGGTCGCCTGTGCCGAGGCACCGCCCTGCATGATGAAATGCATGTGGCGCCGGAATGCCCGCGCTACTCTGAGCTATGGGCCAAATACCCCAGCATCATCACCAACGTCTCGTTTGATGCTGAACGCGATGAAGCGGATGTTGCGATGCAAGAGTGGTTGAACCATTTACATGGAAACATGGTTGCTAGGTACATCAATGAACTGTATTATGCAACCCTGCACGATGCAGATGGCCCACACTAAGCCCTTGTGGTCGTGCATTATTGTTGCTGGTGATTGCGATGTGCTGCACTCAGCCGCTTGTGGCCATGCATGATGCTTATGCTGATGTACTGCACTCAGCCCTTGTGGCCCTCTTGCACACCATGTGCATAGCTTGGTGACCCCCTTCTGCTTGCCTGGTCCCCATCTGTGGGGAGCATGGGCCGTGTGGCCAACACGCTCCTGATGTAACATGACATAACATGACATACGGGACGGGGGACACAGCTGGACTGTCAGGGCCGTACAACCCCAAAGCGCAGGACAATGCCAGTGATCAAGCCCACGACAAATTCAATGATTGCACAATGTGTAATCGAGGTGGCTACAGTCAACAAGCCATGGCAGCGGCTGGGCAAGTGATGCCATACATGTGATGTGATGGGCACCAAGCTGCTGAAAACCGAGGAGCTGCAGCAGCTGCTGCATGCACGCTGCAGAATTTACATTGCAGCTCAAGCTCGGGGTAAGACCATCCCAGGCTATTACGTCTCCATCAACGCTGCATTCACCGTCAAGGAATAAAACGTCCAATACCGGTACCGTCTGGTTTACATGCGTGCATAAGCATCCAACGTCACCGGGTAACACAGTCGCGTGGCATCCTCCACGCACCCTGCTGGTAGACAGGCGCATGTCATTTTGCGTTGTGTAAGAGAGGAAGCTATGTTGTAGGAGAAGGTTATACTGCGTTCTCGCCATATGCCCAACAGATTTAAGATAGTTCAGGTGTGAAGGGCAGGCTGCAAAATTTTCACCAAGGCACGGATGCCAGCGCGTGGTTGATTACATTGATGTGCTTTGGCACGCTTTCGCAGGCTGTAAAAGTGAGCGAGTTCAGCATCACTGAGACGCATGCTTGCACGCAGCAGCTGCATCCGGCAGGCGCTTTGAGGTCGTGCTGTGCTACAACAAGCCGGTTGAGGGGCATGTCACAGTAAGGCCAGGCAATATCATTTGTATCCTTGAGTGTCAGGAATCCGTGTCCAACTGTGTGCAACTGAGTGTACATAATCCGTGCTCTATTCGCATGGGGGCCCCACTACTATACATATGGCGCGTGTGCGTGGCGTCAATAGGGCTGTAGCACAAGTTTGCGGTCAACACAATGAGCCTGCCCCAGTCAGACGTAGCACAAGCGATCGATCATCACACTATGCAGCTACCGTGTGAGCAGCAGGCCACATTTGACTCCAAACTACAGCACAAGCCGCGCGCGAGCGAGCAAACCTACAGCGCAGTAGTGGAAAAGAGCCAGGATGATCTGGACCTGAATGCAGCACACAGTACAATGCCTCGCTCTGTGGGAGCTAGAATGTGCACGCCGTCACCAAAACTGTGAAACGCCTCCCTCAACCCAATCAAGCAACCCATAGGGCATGTATGTAGGCAAGCCTGTAAGAGCCACATAGGAAAGTGAAGCGGGGTCAGACACTGAAGCCGCACATGAGAGGGGATACAGAGACGCGCTAAAGCAACAGCTCCGAGGTATTGGTGTCATGAGGGTAACGCGCAAACGGGGCAGGAAGGCAGGGGCAATAGGAAGGCAGGCCAATACGTACAGAGGGCCAGCACAGGGGGAGGGACCGTGACATCAACCTGCTTCCATCCATCGCCACCTGGGGCCTTCAGCCACCGCTGCCACGCTGCGGCTCCCGTTGACGTCCAGACCAGCTGGAACCGGAGACATTGACTGGAGTTACTGGGGTGCAGCTTCGATGACACGAATTTGTCACTGCACGCCGCCTTCACCACTGTGTGGGACCCGAAGGCGAACGCGCCAATCGAAAGCAGCAATGGAGAGGTATGCCATAATGTTACGTAACAGCATTTCCTAAATGCGTGAGCGCAACCAAGGATTTGGGAAACACACATGCAGTCATGCATGCAGTGCATGCATACATCCTGATGTGCAAAGCAGCAGGCGGGCCCCCTGTGCCCCCTCCGTGTCTGGCCCCCCGTACCCCCACGCACTCCCCCCCAAAAACCGGCTGCCCGGCACATGCTTCTTACCAAAGTTGGTTTCATGAATGGCTTCCAGATGATGTCCTTGCCATTGCGTACAAAGGCTTTTGGGGCAGGCAGCGTGCTGATGTCCACAGGCTTGCCCTATGTAGGGCATACACACATCAGGCAGTACAGCCCATGCACAGGTTTGATTGCACGTCATCATGCGATCCCGGCACGCCATGCATGCACAAGGCTTGATGTAGCAAGCACAGTGATGAGAGCAGCAAGCCAAGTCTAAAGCGAGCAGTACTGCTGTACCACAGCCAAAGCACGTTGTGCAGTACTTTTGTAAAGCAGTCAAAGCAGTACTTTTGTAAAGCAGTCAAAGCACGCTGTACTGCTGCACCACAGCCAAAGTACATTGTACAGGCCAGTGCGCGGGGAAAGCAGCAGACAGTGTTTCGCTTACGCTCATCACCTTGACATGGGAGAGGAAAGCGTTGATCTCCCACGCAATCCACTCGTGTTCAATTGTCTCCAGCTCAGCGCCAAAGCAATGCCTGAGAATCGACACACAAATACACACACACTGGCTCTGGTTGCTCTGCCTTGCCATGCTTACGCACACTTGCACTGCCCCTCGGGCTGGGCTGCCCTCACGCCCTCCACAATGCACGCTCAGCTTTCAGCATCACCAGCGCTGGAGCAGCACCGCCACTTTTAACCCACTTTCACTGACAGACCGCTTTGACTACCGTTTCAGACAAGCAGACCGTTCTCATTACGGCAGCCGCCAGCTCAGCCCAGACACCTCGCCACCCTCAGCAGGTGCATTTCCCACCATCAAGCATGTAAGCACACTGAACACCCACATGTGAACACCCACACACAGCCGTGCACACATCAGTGCAGGCAGGCACACATGCGATGCACGTGTCAGCACACGCGTCTTGCCAGTGTGTGGGCGCCCAAACAAACATTAATCATACATCTGCCAACCGTCTCAACAGGCCTAACCCGCCAGCAGGATGCCTTACAGCATGGAATGCAAATGCCACATCGTGTCAGTACCAAATACACAGCAAGCTGCCAATGCAAGCACCAGCCATACAACGCAATACACCAGTCCATACATGCTGGTGCCGTCAACGACCTCCACGCAGGTGGTGTCGATAGGGCCAAACCGCGCCAAGGTCGTGACGCGTGCACCCTGTAGCTCCGTGCCGGAGGCCTGGGCAGCGACTGTTAGGCCAAAGCAGAGGTGACGCACCAGGCGCCAGCGCAGGGCGCCATCAATGGTGAGGGTCTCACGTTGCAGCGTCGAGCGCAGCACCGAGCGCCCATAGACGAAGGCCATGGCAACTGAGGAGCAGGCGAGGATTGCCACAAACGGTAGCATGGTCCACCAGTCGCGCACGCCTGCAGAGCACAAGTGAAGCGCCTATTATATATATGCGCTTCACTATATATATATATATATATATATATGCAAACTGATCTTGTCTTGTCTACATAGCATTGCACATGCGCCGGGCGATGCTCTTGCCTTGCCTGTTGCCAACGCGATCTGCGTACCCCAGCTCAGCAGCTGCACACTCACGCATTTGCACCACCCTTCCCCTTCTTAGCCAACTCGCGACGCCATCATCAGCTGCATCTATGCTTACACGAACGCATATTGGAACCACGCACCCGTGCGCGCACGCACACGCACGCATGCACGTGCGGAAATCATATGTGCGCGAAGTGCATGGCTGCTGGGCTTGCAAAAGGACACAATCAAATCAGAAAAATGCTACCTGCCAAACGCCCCATGCGGTCCCAACGCTCGATTTCACCTTGAAGCGCGTACCTGCGACCAGGGAAATGCTACCTGCGATGATGAGGCTCAGGAGCAGCGCGCCAAACGCAGCCGTCCCCACCGTGTACATCCGCGCCAGCAGCGCCTCGCCATTAACTCCTTTGCAGGGCACCTCAATGCAAAGCGACTCGGCGCTGCGCTGCACAACCACACGCGTGCCCACAGGATTGGAATGCTTGTAGGGCGGGCAGCCCACCGTGTTGGCTGGCAGCGATGCAGTTGGGTCTGCAGCACGGTCTGTTGGCGTCTGCTGCATCCCTGCATTGGCCCTCACTGTGTCCAGAAACGCATTGATCGCCTGCACGAGCTGCGCCTGCTCGTCCAAGTGCAGGCCGTGACCAAAGCGGTGCCTGTGAGCGGTAGGTACCAGACAGCAGTCAGTATGGTGCGGCAGTGGGAACAGCGTAGCACTTGATCATTTATTGGCAGCATATATGTAGGGGCGGGTTCAAAGCGGGTGGTGTTGGTATGAGGACGGACGCCGACAGTTGAGACATGCATGACGCCAGCACAGACAGGTAATAAGCTCTAACGACACAACCGTCGCCCAGCCCAGCAGTGCGCAGCCCAGTTGCAGGATCCAGATCTCAACATGACAGCCCAGTCACACAACCGAGGTCGCAACATGATGAATGCCAAGGTGCAGCCCCTCATCACAGCCTGGTCAATCTATCACTCAGCCGTGCTTGTTTCTCCCGTCATTGCGTGCGTCACGACTCAGGACTCAGGACGTAACTGGTGACTCACCGGCGCGCTCCCTCGCATACCTCAATGCAGGTGATGGGGCACGCGCCCTTCATGCTCTCCCAGCATGTTATCATTTGCACCACAGAGCCCAGGTAGGCCTCACGCACGGTCAGCAGGTCGGCAGTGCGCCCCTCCCTCGTCTGTTCCTCGTTAGAGGCACAGCAGACGCAAAGACACAAGGAGATCGGTATAGGGAGATACACGGTGATCACGTCAGGGGTTGGATCCTCAACAAGGCAGCTACGATAGCTACGAGCTGACGCCGCAAAATTGTACATGCACACTTTTGCGCCTTAGCACTTGGACAACGGCAGTGGATGTTGCACGATGTGGCAGTGACGTGCGCGCGTGCACCGGCGTGCCATACGTTGCATACATAGCGTGTGTTTCAATGCACGCACGTGCACGCACACACAAGCAGCGCAAGCGCACCCGCCACGCGGCTCTGTGTTGCCAGCCACCTATCGCCGCACCCTACGCCGCCCTAAACCCTAAACCCTAAACCCTACCACCTACCGTCGCGCCCTCCGCTCCCCTGGCTTCCAGGTCGCCAGCGCTGCCACCACCACCAAACAACTCCGTCACCTGCACCAGGCGCCACCGCTCCGGGTCCATCGTAAACCACTCCCGTCTGAGCCCGTTTCCCAGCGCACATGTCACCATATGCAACCCTAAACTGCAACCCATCAGTGGTGCAAGGGCGAGCATCCACGCAAAGCCCCTCATCAGTAGGCCGCTGCCTGCGAATGGCAAGCAGTGGCCGACATGCAGTCAGATAGGACCTTCAGGCTCAAGGCATATAAATATGCAATCATACAGGTAGGCCATTGTATGCGTGGCAGGTTTCTGTTACTGTAGGGAAACCGAAGCCATGTCACAGCATGGTGCATAGTGTCACCGCCTGCATGTTTTCCTACCCACTCTACATATGGTGCAGTGGGCAAACATAGAAGTAGCGTGCAAAACACGCTA
Source organism: Chlamydomonas asymmetrica (assembly GCA_001662385.1). Taxonomy (NCBI): domain Eukaryota; kingdom Viridiplantae; phylum Chlorophyta; class Chlorophyceae; order Chlamydomonadales; family Chlamydomonadaceae; genus Chlamydomonas; species Chlamydomonas asymmetrica. The sequence goes on along the minus strand of BDDA01001703.1, from coordinate 3,863 downwards.
AGCACCCGGAGAAACCCCACCCAGCAGCACCAGCTACACCAGCAAGAACGAGTGTTGTCAGCCCCTGCCACGCGCATTACCTCGCTCGCCTTTTCCAACGATCGAAACAATGAGATACAAGATGCGCATGGCCACAGTGCTAAGAGCGCTCCAGAAGAGCAAGTACAACAGCGCGCACACGCCGCTGAGGGTAAGCCCAGTGCGCTGGATGTGGGCGTCAAGGCGGGTGGGTGAGCGCTCCAGGGTGAACCGGCCTCCCTGGGTCACTGCGTACCGTGCTGCGTAGCCACAAGATGCCCAGCAGGCGCACATACATGGCAGGCAAAGACAGCAGGTCACTTGAGTGAGAAAATTTAGGATGCTCAGGGTGTGCACACCAGCAAATCTGGCACCTTGCTGCAGCAAGCTGACAATTTTGCGAAGCAAGCACACAAGGCAGGCATGAGCCATTTTTCAAACGCGCGCATGTATGTAGATAGGCTTGATGGTTGATCATTCAAGGGAATAATAAGCTTGGCTTGCTTGGCAGCAGCCAAAATAGGCCACTCCAGACCATGACAAGCAAGCTAGGGTGGGCATCATCCAACATGCACCGTCACGCACGCAGTTGCCTGATCATCATCAGGAAATGCATGGCCACCAGGCGTAAGGCTGAGATTGGTGTGGCCTGCTTGGTACCCAGCAGGTACTAGGTGCCCAGCCGGGGGAGCCTGGGTCAGCAAAGGTAAGCAGTTCAACCGCGCGCAGCTCCATGGGGATCTGGCCTTGAGCATCCCGCACCAGCTCTTGCGGGTGCACTCGGATGTGCAGCCTACAGAGGACTCGTTCGTCCGTGTGTGGGTTGACAGCGGCCTGTGCCGCGCGCGCGCGCCGACACACCCGGGCCATCCGGCGACTTTGGAGGTCTTGGTCTCGGCGTCGCATCCGGTGCCTGCACCGCCCTAGGTCAGCGTGCAGGCGGACCGGCGAGTGTGCCGGGCGGTTTTTTGTTGCCAGGGGGCGCTGGCGCTTGCTGCGCTCCGCGTGTTTGCCCTCGGCTGCCGCTCGGGCCAGGCGGGATCTGACCCCCGAGTGCATCGGCTCGGTCGCCTTGGGGGAGCCGTTTGGGGGTTTTGGTGCTGTCTTTGTGTGTTGGGTTGTGCTGTCGTGTGCCTTCGTCTTTTCCGCCGCCTGCTGGATGCATTGTGGGGATCCTGTGGTGCTTGCTGTCAGCTGCGCTTGGTGGGGGCGGGCCTTGCGGTCTTCATCCCCCTTTGTTTCCGCCGGGTCGGAGGGTGCAGCCTTGCTGTTGAGTGTCCGGGGTTCTGTGTGGCCGTCTGGCCTAACTTCAGTGTGGTTTCTTCGGACGGCCTGCGGGCCTGCTTTCCTGCTCCTTGCCTGCTTGTTGCTTGCCTGCTTGGCTTGCTGTGCTTGCTGGCTATCGCCTTCTCCGTTTCCCGTCCTTGTCCTTGTCCTTGTCCTGGCCGGGTTTTCTGAGGGTGCTGGGGGTCAGGCTTGTCTGTCCTGCTCGTGCCTGCTTCGGCAGCAGAGCCTCGCTTTGTAACCTTTCCCGTCCGAAAAAAAAAAAAAAGCCCTCCGGGAGGAGGGGTAGGAGGGGGGGTTACGCGCTGCAACCCCTTCCCCCACCACAACCATGGCTCCGAGTCACCTACTACCAGTCACCGATAGATTCGTCGACCCAACATGCGTGCCGGTTGGCGCCGGTCTGATTGCTGGTCCTCCTCCGCTCACCTGCTAGTGCCTTGTGCTCGTACAAGGCAATCATCCTGGCAGGCATAAGTGGGCGGGTACATTCCTCGTTTGAGATAAGGCTGGACAAGTTGGATGTCTTTGAACACCACCGCGCTTCCAGATCCAAAGCCACTCATGGTCGAGTGAGTGTGGTAGCAGGATTGTCACAAACAGTGCAGTTAACACGCGAATGGTTGCTGATACACATACCCAACATGAGCAATTTGCAGTGGAGTTACTCACTCGCGCACGCCGTATACAGAGACGAGGCCTACTGCCAGGGTACGCAGGAGGTCGACGGAAGGCAACACGCTGAGGAGCGCAATAGAAGCAACCAAGATTACCACAACTTCCGCATAGCTGCAATCAAGACCGGTGCATAGCGGGCATGCAATACATGCATTTGTTTGAACAGTCTTCACGCCACTGTTAAAGGGATACAGCGGGAATTCCCCACAACCAGCAGCAGAGGAACAGCTCAGCGCACAGCCTGCTTGGGATGCTTGAGAATCTCGTGCAAAGAACCGAAACAGGCAACACTGCTTGCATGCACAGAACTCACCAGGTGCGGATCGACGTGAAGACAGGGTCAAGGGAGTGCAAAGGAGAAAACCCGACTTTGAGCAGTTGCTGCCGTAAGGCGGTGTGCGTTTGCTCGTCAAACATGTCCAGGTTGACCTGCTGCTCGTCATCCGCAACCGGCAATGTCAGCACCAGGAACTCATCCTTGCAGTTCTGAAAGTCTGTAGGGTACTCCTTCTGAGCCTGCATTGTGACGTGCACTTGTATGCTTGACTTCGGGTCCACCATACCAGAGGAGGGCACGACTGTGTACTTCTGTGGGGCCGCGTTGGTCGTGACGTTGAAAGCAAAGGGCCTGTCGGCTGTGTTGTCAATATTGATCGTGGCGTTCAGCCGCTTGTGGAAGGAGTACCAGTTGAAGGGGAACCGAAGTTCCGTGGGCGTGACGGTTGGACCGTCGGCCATTGTGGTGAGCGATGAACCAAGGTAACAATCCCTTGAAGCAAGCTTGGGACAGTTGAGTGAGCAAGCGGCGGGATGTAGAATTGTTCTGGACTATTTGGGGAAACAACGCCAGAGAGGAGGTGTCCAGAACGAGACCCGTGTCTGGGGTGTTAGCCAACAACAGTGGGGTGCTGCCCAACAACAGTCGAAAACAGTCGACAAACCACCAGTTGACACCAGGGTGACAACAGTGGGGTGCTGCCCAACAACAGTCGAAAACAGTCGACAAACCACCAGTTGACACCAGGGTGGCTTGCCTGAAGCCGTTGATACGCTGTTAAATCACGACAGTAGCAATAGTCCAAAGCAGGCCGGAATAGGAATACTGTTGGGCGCGGCTTTTTCAACTGCAGGTTCAGTCAGACACGCACGCACGGCGCAACGTCGCCAGACGGGGGCGAGCTGCCAGAAAGCTAGACTCTCACAACAGGACCGGTACACTGTGAGTAAAGCACTTCGTTGGTGCTTAGGCAGATGCAAATTGGGTGTCTGACTGTGGTGTCATTGAGTCAGGCGGCTTCCAGTCACGTTCCGAGACCACCATAAAGTTCGTTCATGACACCATCGTCATGGACCGGTCAGCCTCGATGAGCTGACTGAAGGCCACCAGATACCCCAAAACAGGTCCGTCTCGCTGTTGCAGCTGACGCATGTGATAATGTATGCAACTAATGTTTGCCATAACTGAGTTTTAAAGTTATTGAAACCCCGGTCGCGCGAGCAACTCACCAGACTCGCTCGGTGTCCTCCATCCTGCGCTATATAGTTTCTTCGAAATGGTGTTGTGCAACATATGTATGTTCAAGCATTGCGGCACCCCTGAATTGCGTTTCTGTTGGGCTTTGCGCGACGGTAGAGCCCTTCACCGGCTTCACCATGGCTGTCACGCACCTGCACATACACCGCGTCGTCAGACAAGAGGCTGCGTTGGTTTCAACTTCCGGAGTCCTTGGAGGACGCAGCTGACCGAGATCACGCACACGTGGCACACAGTCCTGCACATACTACACCAAGACCTTTTGCACCGCAAGCCACTGGGGTCCAAGCCACTGGGTTTTTTTTTTTTTTGGACGGGAACGGTTACAGGCTAGGACACCGCTGCCAAG
>BDDA01001702.1:0-13657 GCA_001662385.1 Chlamydomonas asymmetrica | reverse complement strand
GGGGGGGGGGGGGGGGGGATAAGCAAGCAAGATCGCATGGGAATGGAAGCATCCGTACCGTGTCTGTCCTGAGTGCGGCTTCGGGAGAGGCGGGCGGCATTGTACGTCACAATGTGGCGCGTATGGGATTGTACGGGATTGCATGACTTTGCAAGCACCTGTACATACGCTGGCGGTGATGGGAGAGTGCGGCCTCGGGTGAGGCGGGTGCGTGGCGCGGTGAGCGGGATCGCATTGGAACGCAAGCATCCGTACCGTTTCAACATTCCCGTACATTAGCTGAAGTAGTGGACATGGAGCGAGCGCAACCCCAGGCAAGCTCCCGCACACACACACAGATACCTCGCCACCCTCAGGTGCAATGTCCATACATCACGGATATGCACGCACTGCACGGCCCCACGGAAAATACACCGCATGGCCCCACGGCACCAAATGACTCTCAACACACGCACGCAAAGGTGGAAAAAGGTACAAGCATAACTGGACACTCCGAGGAGGGGACGTAAGCCGCTGGAAAGCGCTCGTCGTCGCGGCTTTCCAGCAGCCACACAACTGTTGGCGTGTCAGCCCGGCGGCGTATGGATGGAACCCAGGACTGCGCGTGGCTCCGCCTGTAGCGTTCGCACAGAGGGCGCTTTCCACTTCCTGTGATCAGCACGGAATCACAGGCAGCGGAAAGCGTCCTGTGTGCGAGCGCTGCAGGCGGCGCTACGGGGTGTCAGGGTTCCCGCCATACCCTGTTGGGCTGACTCGCCAGCAGCACGAAGCATCGGCACAGGCTTTGCAATACAGTGCTCACCTATCGGTGTTCACCTGTGCATTCCTGCAATACGGTTTTCACCTGTGCGTTCCTTCTTGGGGAGGTCGCTGGGCTCGCCGCCAGCTGCGGCGGCCTCATGCCGGCCAGTACCGGCTTAGGGTTTAGGGTTTTAGGGATTTAGGCCCAGCCTGTGTACGGGCTGTCTCTGACCGGTTGTGATGCACATCGCGCATGCACAACACAACCGGTCAGGTCAAGCATTAGCCGTTAGTCCGTTACTAGCTGGACCCTTCTGTGGTTGAGGGCGACAACAGCGCTGGGCCCTGCAGCTGTCGGACTGCGCCCTGATGCATGGTGCACATGCTGCGCTGCATCGACGATGCCAAAATGGCGTTGGCAGCGTAGGCTGTTTACGTCACACCCGGTCCTTGTGTTGATGCTAATGCCGGCAGCAGGCTTGACAGGCAAGGCAAGGGTGCAAGCCAGGGTTACAGTTGTTGGCAGCTTCATGTCAGTTGCGGTTGTCACAGAGGTTGCAGTTATGGCTGCCGGCAGTCTGACGGCAGTCGAATGCTGGCTGCCCTGACGTGTGGCTCTCGTGCTCTCCGCTGCATATCGTGGACGCCGATGGCTTTGCCATTGCAGCCTGCTTAGCGGGAGCGCGTGAGACCGTGGCCCCGCTGACTTGATCGCGACCTAAAACTCTAAACCCTAAACCCTAAAGCCTTGCCGACTTGGTGACGACCCATGCCCTAATGAAAAGCGAATGCTGCTGCTGTCATGTCGCAGAGCTTGTCATAACAATGACAATCGCTGTAACACGCGTGCTCTGCGCCCTAGGTCAAGTCCAGCGTCATAAATGCCAAACGGACAGGGTTGTGTCCACAAGGCCATGGCCGACGCACCTGGCTTGAAGTTATGGTCTAACAATTCACCCTGCCACTTTGCGGAGAAGCACGAAGATACCCCCAACAGGCAGGCACTGTTATAAGTGCAGTTTTGTGTTGCGGTTGGCGATCTCACCGCGCATTGCACCCAGCAAGGCACACTGCCTCAAGCGTCAAAGCGAGTGCTGCACTGGCGTTGGGCCAGCGTTGTCATGGTTTGATGCTGATATGTGCGGTTGGCGTGCGAGCGTGCGTGCGGATGCGTGTGGGGCACCGAGTGGTGGCTCAGCCAGCGTCATGCGATTGTGCATGCGTATTGCTGAGGGTTTAGGGTTTAGGGTTTAGAGTTTAGGGTTTTGGGTTCCTGGTCGTGGGGTTGGCGCAAGCTCAGCCAGCTTCACCTGTGCGTCGCACACTCGCGCGCTTTCCAGCACCGCGTTGGTACCATGATGTGATCATGCCCCGTGACATCGCCAGGACCGGGAGGGAGCGATGACACGTTCCGAGTTTGTACTGCACGGTGCCCGGCACCGTACCGCGTCATACTGCATTGTGCTGTACGACGCAGGGCGCACCCTGGGTGCTCCTGCAGGCGTCAACACGCGTGTGCGTACCTTGCTCGTTCAGGGGTGGTAATGGCGTATTACTGGGGGTCAGGCCGGCGCACCGTATCTTTCGCGTATTATGGGATTAGGTCGGCGTGTGGTGGCGTGACCCGCCGCGTGTGCTTTCGTCATCTACAGCGTCATCCGTGGCCGGCCAGCGCCTGGGCGCACATGGACGCTCCGTGTATCTGGGCATTGAAACAGTGGATTGCTTGTCTTCAATGCAGGCTAGGCCGTGGGGCTAAGGGCCAGCCTGGCTGATGGGATGACCCAGGCCCTGTTGAGCTGCTGCCAGTGCGTGGCACAGGCCACAGCCGCGTTCCTGCACGATGCCTGCACGGTTGTACTGCCGCTGCTGCATTGGCCAGGGGGGGCAGGACATGTGCGATGCACCGCTCCTCGTTTTTCCTGGACGCTGTGCAAAAATGGTTTCCTGGAACAACGAGAAGCGGTGCTTGACGCATGTCCTACTGCCTCGTCACTGCAACAGCGGCATCTCAACAGGCATGGATCGTGCATGAACGAGGCTGCTGCCTGTACCGCTGCCTTGGCGCTGCTACCTTGACGATAACGACACCCTACCACCGTGAAGCAAATGGCATATACTAGGGCTCATCAGTGCGGGCGGCATTCCATTCCAACTGCAGCTCAATGCTTTTGCCAAATAGCAGTGCTGGCAATGTACGTACTGCGCTTGGCACCCAGCAAGGCCTACTGCGTCAAGCATGTACTGCTGCCGGCATCCACGTGCCAACGCGTCCTGTATCGTACTGCATCGTAACGCACACCCGTATTGCATTAGTGCATGGTACTGTATCCCCTGTACCGCACCCCCTTTACCGCGCAGACTGGACCTCCACACGCTTAACGACGCACACCGCACACCAGTGCTGATTTGTACCGCACACGTTGTACCGCATCATACCGCACCCCCTGCACCTACCGCGCAGGGTGGACCTGCACACGCTTGACGACGACGCGCTCGAGCCGCTCTACCGCTACCTCATCGCCCACGACGACGACGAGATGCCGGAGGAGGAGGCAGACGGCAGCGAAGACAAGGAAGCGGCAGCAGCAGCAGCGGGTGCAGCAGGCGATGGAGATGATGCTGCGATGGGTAGGCAGCTGGTGGCGGCGTGCCGGGAGGTGTTTGCGCAGGCGCGCGCGGACAGCGCGCCGCCGTACCTCATGCTGCAGGTGCGGTGCGGATTGTACTGCTTTGTACTGCATTGTAGTATTGTGTACTGCGCAGTGCTGTGCGCCGCCGTACCTCATGCCGCAGGTGCGGTGCGGGTGGATCGTACCGCTTTGTACTGCTTTGCAGTGTGCATTACAGTATTACACCCTACCTCATGACAAGTTAGCTTTTGATCAGGACAAGTTGACGGACAATTCTGGGGGACTTGCCCAACACATGGGTGACGGTCTCCTCGAAACGAAGTCTTACGGGCCGTGAAACTCCTTTTCAAGGAGACTGTCACCCAGGTGTTGGGCCACTCCCCCAGCAACCGCTGTAGAACCCCTCCCGGCCGAGGCCTTAACGCGCCTGCTGTGTCACACCACCAAAGCGCAGTACCTGTGATGCCTCAAGCAGGGAAAGCAAAGCACCGGCGGGACTTTGCGGCGGGAGGGGTTTAGGGTTTAGGGTTTAGGGTTTAGGGACTTTGCGGCAGTTAGGGGCTGAGCCAGGCCAAAAACCTGTTGGGTGCCCCCTCACCCCACTCTCACCCCCACATCTATCCCAATTATTCCCAAATGTTGGCTGAGACTGCGGGTGTTGCGTGCATACGTTTGCCTGCATGGCAAGGGTTGGGCCGTGCAGCAGACGATGGTATCATCGGGACGAACCATGTGACCTTCTTGGCTGCTTTGGTGCCATGCGAACACGGGATTGCTGTGCAAATACGCTACTGCTTTGTGCCATGCGAATACAAGTGCTGTGATACAAGGCTGACTATTCCCGCAGCATTGCGGGCAAGTGATTGCACACACTTGATACCCGCCTCTGTACTTCATACCTCTGTCGCTCATAACTGACGCGGGGTGCGGATGCTGCTGCCGAACTACACGCCGTTCACCAAACCGTAAACCCTTAACCAACGTGTAATCATGCTCATAACTCACGCGACCTGCAGATGATGATGCCAGAGTACGTGTCGTTCATCCGGCTGCTGGCGACATGGGCGCCCTTCGCGGTGCAGAAGCGCGGCCAGGCGGCGCGCAAGTGAGTGCCTTGGGGTTAGGGTCTAGGGTCTAGGGTCCAGGAGACTTTCCTCCAACCTGCAGTGCAAGCGTGTCGGGGCCGGATCCTCTTGATGCATGGCGGTACATGCAGTACGGGATGCAGTACGAAAACCGAACCAGCGCCACAAGAGCAGCTGCGCGGGGGAGAGGTCTGAGACATGAGCCTTGACGGGGTCAACGTTTCGGCATGTTCAGGGGTGTGTCTTGTAGCGCTGAGGCGTGCGACGTAAATATGTAGCAGGGAGAGTGCGCGTGCACAGGCGAACAAGGGTGGTGGGCGGGAGGACGTGAACGCCAGCCATGGCTCTTGACTCAAGACCGATGATTGCATTATTGGATGACTGCATGGCTCCGTGCCTCATAACTGCATTGCCAGCCCTGGAAAATCCTTATGCGGCCGCCGCGCCACACGCACGATACGCAGCCGCCGTGCAGCATCTCGTGTGCGTATAATTGGTTGCCGCTTTGTACCGCCTGAAGCGCTGCTCTCAAAGGTCCAACCCTTTTCTTTCAAGGGGTAACTTGTGTTGCCTTGCAGCTGTTGAACTGTGTGGTCATGCTTTGCCTCGCTCCCTGTCCGTCCTAATCCCCTTTCCCCTTTTCCCTTTTCCACTTTTCCACTTTTCCTAATTCCCTTTTCCACTGCAGCACCATCATCAGCATCAGTCGTGACCTCATCCGCACCTGGCAGCGGCAGCAGCAGCAGCAGCCTGCGGACACGGCTGCCGCCAAAACCGGCCCTGCTCCGCCGGCCACCAGCAGCGCTACCGGTGCCGCCAGCAGTACGGGCCGTACGGGCGGCACCGCTGCGGGACCGTCCCGCCACAGCCTGCTGGTGCAGCTGCTGGAGGAGCGGAGAGCGGCGGCTGCGGCCGGCAGTGGCACTGGCGACGGCGGCAAGGAGGATGCAGCAGCTGCCGGGAAGCTGACAGACCTGCAGGTATGTTTTGTCCGCCGTGCATGGCGGTACTTCAGTTGTACTGTATCACACATTTTACAACCTAAACTTTGAACCCCGAACCCTAAATCATGCGCGTTGCACGCTGACGGACCTGCAGGTATGCCTCGCACACAATGCATGGCCGCACATTGATCCGCAGCCGTAGCAATAATCAGTCCAGCATAGCATGCAAACGTGGCAGTGACCTGCATGTGTAAGGGGAGGCGCGGGGGGGGGGGGGCGGGGGTCAAAGATGCATTCGAACACCAGAGGCTGCTGCGCAAGGGCTGCACCACAACAAGGTGAGGCGCTGGGAGCGCTCTCAGCACGTGACACCCACAGCCAGCGCGCATGACCGTAAAGTAGGCTGCAACCAGCACATCAGCCAGGGCTGTGCGGCAAAGGGCGGGGCATATGCCTCACACCCGTCTTTGCTCATCCGGGTGCAGGGGTCAGCCCAGTGAAGGCTGCCCAGGCATGACCGCGCATGCAGGAAGGATTAACAAGGCCAAGCAGGGGCGACACGCCACAACACCTACATCCACCTGATGCCAGGTGGATGTAGGTGTCTAGGCGGCATGGAACAACACGAGATGCCGGTAATTCGTCAGCCAGCGAGTGTTCCTGTCTAGGAATCTGTGAAAAGACACCAAGAGTGGGGCTTTGCGCCGAACGTTCCAGGAGATGCATTTGATTCCTGAGCCCAGTCTTGCTGGAATCAAGCGCATCTCTTGGTTATGTTGGGTTCCAATTACCACACAGGCATCCATTACCACACAGGCATCCAGGCCATTCACGATGGGGTCCGTATGACCTTCAGGCTGAGTACACAAAAGCAACTTAGACCGACGAGTCATGCATGGCGGTGTAGTGATCGTACTGCATTAACATCTTGCACTGGGCTAGGTGACGCCCAAGGCCCTGGCGATGCACGCGATGATGCGATGCCGCACGGCAAGCGGCATCGCCCCGCCCTTGACGCAATTTCACGGCCCTGGTAACGGCAGGCGGTACAATTGCGCCATGGGCGGGGGGGGTGCCGCTTGCCGTGCGTGACGGCAGCATCGCCAGCGCCTTGCTACGCCATCCACACATCCCCCCCACGCATACCACTACACAGTGCACTACCCAGGTATACGCTGCCAACCCTGAACATGCCTTGACAGCCCACTTCCAAGCAATCCCCGATGGGGATACCCCCACAGGTGGTACATCCTGCCAGCTGGGGCCCGTGCTCAGAGGGGCATGCGGGCCGAGTTTCGCTTTCCTACGCCTTGATTTTCTAGTGCTGAAAGCCTACTGCATGCTACAGGTTGGCGCTTGCCAGCTCAGCACACTGTGTGTCACGCCGCTGGTCAGAGGAGCCGCCGGCCAAACTAACTGCCCTCGCTCGCTCCAGGCTGCCAACAACCACACCTCAAAACGCTACGCACACTGCGCGGCCCCACGGGAATCACACTGCATAGCCCCACGGGCGCCTCTTTCTGACGCACCTCGAAACCCTGAATCATGCACTTTCGCCCCCTCCAACCTGCGCTTGTCCTCCCCCCCCCCCCTTCATCCTCTCCTGCTACTGCCGCCGCAATTGGCTCCTGGTGTACGCCGCCGTCCTCGTCGTGACCGTGGCGCCAATCAACCCAACTGTCTTATCCCTGGATCCACCAGGTGATTGCCAACGCCTTCATCCTCATCCTGGCGGGCTACGAGACCACCGCAGCGCTGCTGGCCTTCGCCCTCTACGCTCTGCTCACGCACCCAGAGGTACGTACGGTACCGGTGGGCAGGCGGGCGCGCGGGTGTGCTGCTGGGGTACGTAGGTGTACCGCTGAGGTTTGGTACGGCAGGCAGGTGTACTGCTGATGTACCGTACTTGGTGAGGCTCAAGTACATCAGCAGTACAGCGACACTGCGGGCGGAGCCAGGTTGCAAGGTTTACGGCTGTGGGCCTTCCCATGCTTGCTATCTGTATCATGGCGCATGCAGCTCGTATGCCAGCAAGAGGTGTCCGTAGGGCTACGCAGCGTGATTATCGTGCTGCGCGTGTGGGTATGTGCAGTGCTGCGTGCGCAGCAGATGGCGCAACGCGTGCAATAAGCACAGCTTGCAGTTATTGACTGTGTGATCGTGCTGTGTGTGTGCCTGCTTTGTGTGCCCCTAATGTGTGTGTGCACCTGCTGTGCCTGTGCGCCTGTCATCCTGTCGCAGGTGGCTGAGCGTGTGCAGGCGGAGGTGGACGCGTGGGGGGGCACCGACAAGCCCTTCACCTGCTATGAGGACACCACGCAGGTGAGCCGCCGAGACACCCACCCTGCGCGCAAAGCGATCGTATGGTACATTACGTTGCAATTCAGTGCGCTACCGCTCACAAGTGTGATGCAACATGGAGTTGCCACACGATGCATTCCGACGCTGCAGCACTGCTTGGCCAGCATCTTGGTCTGCATTGTGGTGCCAACCTTAAACCCCAACGTCCCCCCCCCTTTGTTCCCTGCCCTGCCTGTCAGTTCCCCTGCCTTGACCAGTGCTGTCATACTAAACCCTGAACCCTGATGCATGCGTGCATGCCCATGCAGTTCCCCTACCTCGACGCAGTCATCAAGGAGGTGCTGCGCCTGTACTCCCCAGCCACCGGCGCCATACGCCTGCTGGACGAGGAGGTCAGCCTGGCGGGAGTCACGGTGCCCAAGTGAGTGGGCGTTAGGGTTGATTAGGGTTTATCAGGGCTTAGGGTTTAGGGTTGCTGGCGGGAATCACTGTGCCCAAGTGAGTGGGAGCGTGACGGGATGGTGGTAGTGGTGGAGGCCAGTTCCGGGGGTGGGGTGTTGGGAGTTGGGGTAGGGTCCGCCGCTGTGCCTGCACGGTTGCCCGAGGGAAGCAAGGCCCCTGCACGTCCTCACCAACAACACATGGCAAGCACACACACGCGCGTGCGCGACACGGGCACGCATACAGTATGTACCTTGCCAATCTGCTTTCCCTCCCCAAGCCTATGGTGTGCTCACACATGCACACCTGCACGTGCATGCGCACATACACATGCACACACGTTTGGCTTTGAGCCGGCCCCCCAAATCACGTCTTTTCGCCAATCGCGTCTTCCCCCAACCGCCGTTCCCCGCGGTCACATCACCCAGAAACCTCACACTCGCACACACGCCCCCACTCACGCAGGAACACGTACGCGTTTGTGCACGCGTACGGCTTTGAGAAGGACCCCGCGTATTGGCCCCGCGCACACGAGTTCCTCCCGCAGCGCTTCCTGGAGGGCGACGAGGCCGCGGGTCTGACGCCCAACAACGCCAACGTGTTCATGCCGTTCGGCTCGGGCGCGCGCATGTGCCCAGGCCACAGGTGCGCTTGCGTGTGTGGTTTGCGGAGATCTTGGGGCTTGGCGGTTTGGGTTTGGCTTTCGTCGGTGCGGTCTTGGGGTTTGGGGTTTGGGGCGTGACGTAAAACCTCTGCCATTGTGTGTGTGCTGCGTAAGGTAGTTGAATACACGCTGCGTAAGGTAGTTGAATACACGGCTTCAAGAAGTTCACTGCCTAGGCTGCATTGTTCAAAATAAAAGAAGTATTTTGCACCCTGCATGCAGGTTTGCGGTGGTGGAGGCCAAGGTGACGCTCGTGCGCCTGCTGCAGCGCTGCCGCCTGACGCTGCACGACCGCACCACGCGCCGCCCCACGCTGCGCACCTCCACCGGCGTCTCGCACACGCCCACGGACGGCGTCTGGGTCTGCGTCGCGCCGCGTGACAGCGGCATCATATAGTGTTGACGGACGCAGCTGCGCACATCTTCCGACAGAGGGCATGGTGGTGTGTGTTGTCGTGCAGCATGACGGCGGTTGGGTGATATACAGTGTTGAGATCGACACAGCTGCGCACACATATGCCGACAGATCCGGAGTGCAGGCGGGGCCATGTGGGTGTGTGAGGTCGCGTCGGCGCAGCAGGAGGGTGGTGTTGTGTAGGGAACCCTACACAGGCCGGGAAAACCGCAAGACACTGCTGTGTAGATACTAAGGTTAGCCGATAAGCAACGGCTCCGAGGCTCAACCGCTAAGGCTCCACCCATGCATTCATCATCGTTTGACACAATCGTGTGGGGCCTGCATGCTGGATTACAGTTGGCGGTTTCGGGTGCAGCTTTGGGTGCCCTGATTTGCTCGACGGCTGATTTGTTCATAATTGTTTACTATTTTGCAATGCATGCTGGCAGCAATGGCTCTTTCCAATGCTACGGAAGCCTGTAGTAGTTGCAGCACGGACTATGCATGCACTAGCAGAGACGATGTGCGTTGCCTGTGGTGTTTATGCGCCGCATGTGTGCGTTGTTCGTATTGTGTTGCAGCGGCCGGTGCGTCGGGGCGCACGTCCACTTTTCCGCCGCATGCTGGTTGTTTGCGGGTTGGGGCTCAACGAACCCCACCCATGGTCATTTGCGGCCACCTGCTGTGAATGGATTCCGCTGTTTGGGGACTGGCAGCATGCGCCATGTTGCAGGTGGACCTCACGCCCGCGTTGTGATTTCCCATCGCGCAAGCTGCGTATATTGCCATTACTGCGACGGCGCTCTGCGCACGCGTGTGCGGTGGGGCACAGCCCGCGCATGCATGCAGATCCTCACATGCAGATCTACACACATGCAGTCTACACACATGCGGATCCACACGTGCAGATCCACACATGCAGATCTACACATGCAGCGTGTGTGTGCATGCAAAGTCCCTCCTCCATGCAGGGCCCCGTGACCGCATGCATATGGCGCGAACGTACGTACCACAGAGAGCAACATGCAACACACAGCTGCCCCCGCACACCTGCATATCCTCCCGGGCTTGTGTAACGGACGCATATTTGCAGGGGTGGACGGATGCTGGTAGGACGGATGCATGCAGCAGCCCGAGGTGCAAGATGCTGTACTTCCACTCAGTGCATTCAGAGGTGCGCTCCATTACCCGATCGATGTGTTTCAGGATCAACTCTTTCCTTCGTAAAGCAAGATGAGACCTTCCCAGAGAGTGGAATGCAGCAAAACGCGCATGACGCGACTGCCGGTGAACAAAGTGATTGCAAATACATGTTATGTTATGTTATGTTACATCAGGATTGCAAATACATGTGCAGTGGACTGGCCGGTCAGCGGTTGCGCAGTGGGAGGTGCTCAGCCGGCTATTTCGGAAGTAGCCGGCTGATTGTTTTCCATGACCTGCGCGTGAGGTACTGAGGAATGAGGTGCACTGCTGGCTGCTAGCCGTGTGCTAGCGTCATTTACACTGCGGCATGGAACTGCGTGCGCATAGTAGCTGCCATGCCGGCATGGAGTGTGCATGGAGCATGCTGCATGGCTGTGCCAGCAGGAGGCCATGTGGATGCACCCAAGTACCCAGGCGAGAGGGCGATGCACCGGGCGGCCATGTGTACAGGCAGTACAGGCATGCACACTACTGAATGGCCGTGTGTGTAGGACAGTGCGCTGCCCGATGCCAACCACATGTCTACCGAAAAGGCAGCAATAATGAGTTGCTTGCGCCAACGCCAAGCGTGTTCAGCAGGTTCAGTGGATGACCACACTGAGGGCGGTCGGGGTGCAGGCAAACGTCTTGAGCAAGCACATTGCGATCAGGCTGAAACAATAACTGTGCGCGGCTTAGTAACACACAAAAATCACCATGCAGTGCGCGGTAAGTTGCACCCTACCGCATTTACTAATGCAGTGCAATGGGACCTAGAGAGTACTCAGTACTATGACCGCAATGGGGATGGCACGCCTGTCAGACTAGAAAGGATGGGGAGGAGCCCGCCATCCCCCCCAAACCATCCCCCAAAGGATGGGGAGGAGCAAATGCTGCCCGCTGCCCCCGACACACATGCCGCATGCACACACTTGCACGTGCACCCCCCCCGCCCCCCCCCCCAAACACCACACACGCACACACACACACACACACACACACTTACACACACACTTCATGACTCCACGGGAAGCACATCGCATATGGCTCCACAGGAAGCAAACCACCTTAACACACATGCGCACAAACCGGACCGACCTGAAACGCAGCCGTGCAACGATTTGGAAAAATCCCGCACTACAGAGGGCGACAGCAAGCAAGGCCGCGGAGCTGACGATGAAGGGCAAGCATGGCGCACCCAGGCAGGTCGATCCACAGCGGGCACCAACGTGTAGGAGGGAATGAGCCAGCGCCGTCAAGCTGACAGCAAGTAATGCCCGGCTGAGAGGCTGGCCACACCCTACACAGACCGCTGCTAGTCCAAATGGACGAGAAGGCCGCCTGGGAAGACAGCACCCCCGTGTGAATGGACAAGAGGCCCCTGGGAATGCTGCAGGCCAGGTGCTCATGAAGCTCGGAGCGGTTGAACTGCAGCTTCATTTCGGCGCGCAGCATGGTGACCGCTGCGTGCACTACCGCCGCGGCCGTCATGTTGTTGGCTTGGCCCGAGGCCCGCGCCGACCAGATGGCATAGAGCGTGGTCATGCGCAACGCCTGCCATAAGGCTGCTGTGGGTCCAACCGGAGCGGCCTGCCACAGGCGGCGGTCGTCTGCCACAATAACGGCGGGCGTCAACGGCGGGCGTGCACCGTCCAGCGCGTGCCACAGGCTTGCCAGCCACTCGATAGCCGGCCTGTACGTGGGGCATTCCAAGAACAAATGTGTGTAGGTTTCCAACGTCGACGTCTGGCAAGCCACACATTTGGCGGCCCTACCATCACCACACTTCCATTTTCACCAGCGCAGGGGGGAGCGTTGGCAAGGAGGCGAGGGCGAGGAGGGGGCAATCGCGCAAGGTGAGGTCCACCAGCGCAGAGGGCAAAGCGCGCAGGGACGCGAGGAGGGGGCAATCAAACGGATGCGACACCAAGAGCAACACATGCAACAAGCATGCGCTGCGCCGCTGACCGGCTCACCGCACACCCTACACAAACCGCTGCCAGTCCAGAAGGATGAAAAGGCCACCACTGCGCCTCCGCAAGACCAACCCCACAGGCATCCATGCTTCAGTGAGGGCGGCGGGGGTTGAGGACTGCGTGCACAGAGCGCTTGTGCACAATCCGGAAGATGTTCTCCAGGCGAGACCGCTGTGTCTGCGTGCTGGTGTCCTCCGGGCTCCTGACCAGTGGCTCCTGCCAGCGGTAGACAGCCTCGGCCTGCTGTCGAGGCGTGAACACGTGTGCTGCAACGCTGCCGTAGAAAGGTGGATTCGGTTCCGCTCTGCTATAAATCAGCCTCAAGTCGTCGAGGTTGAGGCCCAAGACGCTGTTATCCTTGCAAAGAGCCTCATAGACTCCGCTGGGGACCACAGGCTGTTTCTGCTGCGGAACATCATCGGGAAAGGCTTCGCCAAGTAGACGCTCGGCGGCGTTGCACAGTTCCCTAATAGCCAGCATGTCCAGGGGCTGCTGCAGCTCAACAAGCTTTGCTGCATACTCAGCGTTGATGGCATCTTGCTCCGCTGACTTCTTTGTCAGGGCAGCGTTGAAAGCATTTTGCTCCGCTGACTTCTTTGTCAGGGCAGCGTTGAAAGCATCTTGCTGCTCTGACTTCTTCGTCAGATACCGAATGTGCTCCGCAAGCGTGTCAAACGCATCCAACTTCGTCTGGGCCTTGGGCACGTACCTGTGACACACGAGCAAAGAACGGTAATTTCTGAGGCAGCCACGGGAAGCAAAGCACTGGTAGGACTCTGAGGCAGGGGCTGGTGGGCAAGCTGCATCTGTGCAGTGAAGTATGCTCTCTCACACAGCCTCACCCGCCAGGTTTGGGTTTTGAGCGTTCTGTTGTCCGCGCTGCGCTCACCCGAAGACGCTGGCGCGAACCCTGTATGAGCAACAGCCATGTTGGATTATTTAGCTGCAGCAACATGAGAAGGAAACAGCGCAGCAGAGTGGTGCATGTGCCATACTCACAAGGCCTTTGTTAAGCCTCACGGTGCTGCTGATACCAACCATGCTACTATGCTACTGACCACTGTTTGGGCACGTAAAACAAATTCCTAATAAATAAAATACATGGGAAACACAGAAGGGGTTGAACAGCGGTTTGTGTGACCCACGTTTGGTATGGCATATGGTGTGGTGCGCACAGGCGCACGCCTTATATTGATTGATTGATTGATTGATTGATTGATTGATTGATTGATTGATTGATTGATTGATTGATTGATTGATTGATTGATTGATTGATTGATTGATTGATTG
>BDDA01001700.1:0-13672 GCA_001662385.1 Chlamydomonas asymmetrica | reverse complement strand
TACCATACAGGTCAACAGACCACATATGGACAGGGGCAACACCCAACTTGAATAGCAATACCAGCAAGATCCAGAAGGTCTCCTGACCAACCATATCTAGGGAACCAGTACGTAGATACATAGCACTAAACCAAAACAAGCACATACCAGATACCATAGCACTAAGTAACAAGAACTTTAGGGCAGCCTCTACACTAAATACACCAGTAGTATGGGTACTACTGGTAGAGTAATTAGTAGAAGCACCACGGGCCAATAGACCGCACAATACTACTACACATAAGGTTTGAGCCTCCAAACATACATAGAAGCTAACTAGGTTAACACTATGCATCATATACAGCTGACCAATATAAGCAAGTAATAAGAATAGCAGGGCCTCAAAGCTATAGAAGCTTTGTAGCAATACTACCGTCAACAAGCATAAGGCATAATCCTGTAGATCTAGAGGGGTATAACTACCTGGAAATAGTAAAGCTGGGCAACTAAGGGCAACTAGCCAACATTGGCATAGGAAGCGGATATGCGGTAAGCTAACATGACCGGAGCGTAAAGACGTCAGGCCAAAGAAGATAAGCATAAGTAGACCAATACAGAGATCGAGCTCGACAACACTATTATAGAACATGTTAGTTAAGAAAAGTTAATATACGGTATATTACTGTACACGGGTATTGGTAAAGCTGTTCTCCAACCAGCCTACAATTGGCAATAAGACCAGCATGTAGATAAACAAGTAAGCAGTGCACAACTGGCCTACCAAAGAAGTAATTGGAGTAATCTCATTACCACCTAACCAAGTAAGTAAGAAGACGTCGGCCAAAAAGGTCCAGAATAACCACTCAGTGGCAACTCGGAACTTACCGCCACCTACACTAATAAATGGAATAGCAAGTAGACTAGCAAAGAACAAACCAATAGCTAAGACGCCCATAGCCTTGTTAGGGATACTACGTAAAATAGCATATACAAAAAGAACGTACCACTCTGGCACAATGTGAGTAGGAGTAGAGTAAGGGTTAGCTGGGATTAGATTATCGCTATGTCCTAATAGATCAGGGTCAAAGAACACTAGATAGCTAAACAACATAGCCAAGAATAGAGCACCTAGCAAGTCCTTTACCCCAAAATAAACTCCAAAGGAGATAGAGGAGCTTTGGCTGTTAACGCCTAGAGGATTAGTACTACCATATTGATGCAAGGCGGCGATGTGGAATACACTCAAGCCAGCCAAGATAAATGGTAAGGTATAGTGGAAGCTATAGAAACGGTTCAAAGTAGGATTATCTACAGAGAAACCGCCCCACAACCAATACATAATGCTCTTACCAACTACTGGGATAGCAGTAGCAAGACTGGTAATTACGGTGGCGCCCCAGAAGCTCATTTGGCCCCATGGGAGAACATAGCCAATAAAAGCGGTAATAATCATAACCAATAGAATAATTACACCGGTAATCCAAACCAACTCACGGGGCTGGGTACCACTGCTATAGTACATACCTCGGAAGATATGCAAATAGACTACAATAAAGAACAGGGAAGCTCCGTTAGCGTGGGCATAACGCAAGATCATACCAGAAGGTACATCCGTCATTAAATGCTGTACACTAGCAAAGGCATAATCCACATGACTAACATAGTGCATAGCTAGTAGAATACCCGTCAACATTTGAGAAGCTAGCATCATACCAGCAAGAGAACCACCATTCCAAGACCAGTTAAGGTTCATTGGGGTTGGATATACAACCAAATGGTTATTAAGAACAGACAACAATTGTAGCTTATTATGACAACGCATGATTTATAAATAGTTATTTTAATAATAGGCTCTTAGCATCACGATCGGTCTTACGACCATTGTCAAGAATTCACCACTGCTGCATCAGGAAGACGGTGGCCCTTGTTACAGTGCCACTGTGGCCTCAACCCGTAAAGCCTGGCTAAGGATAAGGTTTGGTCTACCATTTATTTATTAGTCACTAAACCAACAGCCTAATCCTACGCGAGTTATTCTAGACCTAAGCCTAGACTGTTATTTAAGATATAAACTAACTTAGCAGCCTATATAGGCTATATAATTTCTATTAACTAGCTGACCCATACTGCAAAAGGTACGCAATAGTTATTGCTTGTAATATAAGTATTTAACTAGCTATTTATTAATATATCTAGTTACTGGGATAGCAGGATTCGAACCTACGCATAGCCGGACCAAAACCGGGTGACTTACCGCTTGTCTATATCCCAGAAATACTATATATAAATACTAAAGCTAAACTAATGGTGAGCATCGGCTTTTGTCTACAACCCGTACATCTATAAGCAGAGATTACTAAAATTAGTACTAATACTAATTAAACTAGTGAGCTTTTACGCTTTCCAAACAGAGTGGACGCTTCCAATCCTATCTACTAGTCCTCGGAGTAACCTCCACCTTATATATAAAACTACTTAAGTATACTCGCGTATTACGCACCCGTACGCCACTCTATTTCTAAAGTAACTCGCATGTATAAACCGCTAGAGACCGCATGAGAGCGGAGCCAGCACCAAACTCTTATAGTTATATAAAAAATAGGCCTAAACTATATATATTAGGTACATTTCTATTATTCTTAAAATACTAATGGTCTGGTCTACTAGATTATTAAACGTAGCTATTATGCTGTGCATAGCTTTAACATATGTGGCATCCCACCTAGAACAGCTTTATAAATTACAACATATACACCAGAGGTTTACAAAAGTCTGGTCCTTTCGTACTCGCTTTAATTGACCCCTTCCATTATAGCTCTATAGTTAAATAGAGACTAGCACTGATAAAGATAGAAACCGACCTGTCTCACGCAAGAAGACGGATTTGCAAATAATAGAGTTACAAATAATCCGGCATATCCCTTAGGTTGCCCTAAGGCTTGGACTATATCTTCACCCAAAGAGTAACCACTTAGATAAAAGAGGGCTGACTTATATCTTTTTAAAATATAGGTTGCTACTATTATCTTAGGCAATGGGGTTGGCGTATTATGACTAGACTAACTAAATAGCTAACCATTCACAGTAAACGGTAACCCGTCTACTATAAGTCTCTACGGGAACTCTCTTAAGTATCTACTATAATCCCTATAAGCTTCTAGCTTATAAGATAAGTAGCTATTTAGAGTCTTCCCTCGGTATTGCCTTCTCTGCTGTCTTCTTTCTTTAGAATGCTAAAGGGTTCACCGATATAGCCAATACTAAGTTTGTATTACTACAAACTACCGCCATAAGTATCTAAACAACGGTCTGAACTCAGATCACGTACCGCTTTAATGGATGAACAATCCAACCCTTGTAACCTCCTACAGCCACAGGACGCGATGATCCAACATCGAGGTGCCAAAGCCGGGTATCGATAAGAACTCTGAACCCGGATAAGCCTGTTATCCCTAGCGTAGCTTTTGTCCGATGAACGGGTTACTTTATTATTTAAGTACTCTTACCTTATATTTTCTCGTCTCTCCGAGCCAGCTGCCTTTTTCAGGAAGACTAATTTAAAAAATCTTAAGCGTTGTAAAAGCCGAAGCCCAACCAGATTACACCAACCAACAATGGAAGGAGGGTATGGAACTCAGTACGGCTTAGGTCAGATGGACCACGTGGCATACCATGTACAACACGATTAAAGGCCCAGAAACCATAAGCAGCACCCAATACCTGACAGATACAAAAGACATAAGCTAATAACTCATGTACAGCAAATAAGCTAACCAAGCATAGCATCTCAGCAATAAAGTTAGGGAACAATGGGAAGGCAAGATTAGCCAAGGTAAACAACAAGAATAGGGTACTTCCTACAGGCATACTAGCACCTAGACCACTAAAGTACAAGATAAACTTAGTATGGGCACGCTCATATAGACAACCTACAATCAAGAACAGGGCAGGGGATACCAATCCATGAGCAATCATCATAAAGTTAGAGCTATAGGCACTAAACTCACTTTGACTAAAGATAGCCAAGGTAACTAAGCTCATATGGGCAATACTAGAGTAGGCTACAATCTTCTTAAGATCTACTTGACGTAAGGTACTAAGGGTACTAAACAGAAAGCTTAATAAGCATAGACAAGCTACCAAAGGGAAGACCTGTACACTAAACTCAGGTACAACAGGCAACATAAAGCGTAAGAAGCCTATACCTCCTAGCTTAAGTAATACTCCAGCTAGCAATACACTACCAGCAGTAGGAGCAGCTACGTGAGCCTCAGGTAACCATAAGTGCACTGGCATAAGAGGGATCTTGACGGATAAGACAGCCAACAAGCCCCACCCTAGTACAACCTGATGGTTACAATTAGCAGTCATATACAATACATTGGTAGTACCACACTCGGAGTAGATCATAAACAAGGTAGGCAACAATACCAAAGAACCTACCATGGTATACACTACAATCTTATAAGCAGCATCCAAGTTACCATATGGGGCTACATGGGTACTAGTATTGTAATAACCTCCCATGTTACGTATAGGACGCTCACGGGCAATTAATACAAATAGCAAGATAAGACTAGCCTCAAATAGAATATAGAAGCCCAGTAGATCTAGTACACACAAAGCACCTAGGATCAAGACCTCTAGCAAGATAAAGGTCATAAATCCAGCTACAGTACGCAAGAGCATCATACAGATAGGGAAGAGAGAGGCCGTCAATAGCATTAGACTTAAAGCAATACCGTCCAAACCGAAAGCAATATGGCTACGGCCTAAGATAACTAACATCTGTAGACCATGTCCACTGCCGTCGAACTCCCACCATAACCAAGTAAGAGCCCATAGAGGGAGAAGAGTAGCCACAAAAGCCCAAGTACGGATAACGTTGACTTGGGTCTCGGGTACAAAGCATAAGCAGAGGGCAAAGCCCAATAGAAATAGAGCAATTAACATATTATATAATAATATTATGGTCTTGGGTACACTCTATACCTGAATATATTTCGGTAACAACTAGCTATAGTCGGACTTGATTGGCCTTTCACCCCTAATCATGGGTCATCCCAGTCTCTTGCGACAGACACGGGTTCGGTCCTGTTAGATACAGACGTGCCACATGATTAGATCGTCCGATTTCGAGTCTAATAGAAATTAGTTATTTAAAAAGTAACCCGGGTCACTAATACCGGCTTTATATAACTCTAGTTATATATACCCCTGCTCGAGAGGTGGCTCTTGCAGTCAAGTAATGCTTTCCATTTAAGCTAAGCACTACCTTTGATCATCCCCGTTACTATTTAGGGGACGGCCGTCCCAACAAAGCTTGAGGATTAAAGTATAGCAATTATAAACTAATTACTACATACAACCTATATGCAAATAGTACATAGCTATTGCAAAGATACACGGTCTATCTTTAAGCACCCAGCAAAGCTGCATAGGGTCTCTTCGTCCCTTACCAGTATAATCCGCATCTGCACGGACATTTAAAATTCACAGATTCCACCCTGGAGACAGCCCGACAGTCGTTCAGCCATTCATGCAGGATACCAATTAAGTATCAAGGAACTTCGCTACCTTAGGACAGTTATGGTTGCTGCCGCCGTTTGCGTTAGCCTTTGGGCAGGCGTCGGTTACTTTACATATATCTTAAGATATTAGCAATAACCTGTGTTTTTGGTAAACAGTCGCTGTCGGCTATTTAATGTTATTAATAGCCCCTCTTCCTCCTAGGTCACGTGTAAACAATAGGGAATTTTGCCGAGTTCCTTCAGGGTGGTTTATTCTATAGCCTGTGTATAGTTATACTAGTCCACCTGTGTCGGTATATAGTACGGTTATTATTTAATACGATATCTATTATTGTATAAGACGTTTCTAAGGCTATATGTGCAGACTAATCCACTCTATATATACTGTATATACTTTTGGCTAAGAGGGTACCCTTTAAGGTCCAGTAGCTTGTAGTAAGAATTAGAGTTTCTAGATAGGTTCCATCACTGTACTTGTTGCACTATCTGTCACTATATATACTTATATAATAATATCTCTTGTACAGCTTCCGCTATACAAACCTGTTACGACTTAACTCCAGGCCTAGTAGTTCTATTGGGTACCTACCAAGATGTTAACTTTAAGCAGGTAGCTTCATATCACTTCCAAGACCAGAGTTTGACGGGCAATGTGTGCACAGTAGAGTTTAAAGTATTCTAAGTACCTACCGTCTATGGGTATAAGCCTAGAATGTTTATATTAACATTAGTCAATATATAGACCTTCACCGTGACATAATGATCCACGATTACTCGCAATTCCGACTTCATGGTAGCTGTTTCAGCTTATAAAGTAACCAATCCGTAAGCTAGGGTTATAGTTAAACTAGCTATTGTAACACGCGTGTAGCCCACTCTACATGGACCATGATGATTTAGCTAGGATCGTTTAGGATTCTACTTTAACGGGACCGGCTAACCATGCAATACCAATATTTATATAAATAATTAGGGACCTTAGCTTCACCTCTGGACTATTCTCCTCTCGACACAGCACCTTACCGCGCTATGTCTGAATATGTACTATAGATCCAATACCCTTTGCGTTAGCTACGGGCTTAGGTACAACTGGATTTGAACCTGTGATACCTGGCTTATGAGACCAGTGCTTTAGACCGCTAAGCTATGTACCTTTTATTTAATTAGACAACTTTACCGATTGGACATTATCTATTATAACTGTACTTAATCAAAAGCTATATAATAACACATAGCCAGAAACAATATAACAGTACTTAGACAAAACCAATATAGCAACACTTAGCCAAGATACTCTTACCGCCTTATCACTTCTTTGATCTGCCCATCAAGTTATCTTATCACTTAAGCAACAGCCCCTCCCAAGTATCTTATCTATTGTCTCTGGCCACCCCCCCTTATATTGCATTTTAAAAATCTTAGCCGGAGGCAACCGAAGAAAATTTATCACTATAAAGTGAGCCAGGTCCTACTAAACCTTTTAGACATGTCTAAAAGTGTTAATGTCCTTTTTTATATATATATAAAAAGTGGTAAGGTCTATCGTGTTTTATCGAATTAAACCGCATGTTCCACTGCGATTCCCTACCGCTGCCAATTGCTTTGACTTAAAGGGTTGCCCCCACATCATCAGGTGGTCTATCACATACTATATATATATAGTAGTAATAGATAGACATTGTTGACGGCTTGGACTACTCGGGTGTCTAATCCGATTTGCTCCCCAAGCTTCCGTGTTGATGCTAAGGTATTAACTTGTAGGTGCCTACGCCTTTGGCTTTCCACCAGGTATATACTCATTTGACCGATACTCCTAGTGTTGCCCTACACTTATTAGATACCATTTCGCTTAGACACGCTGTAAACCTAGTAAAATTGCTCTAAGCTTGCCCCTCCTGTATTCCCGCGGCTGCTGGCACAGGACTTAGCCGGAGCTCGATATAGCCTTATATTGTATTTAAAAAACTAGATAACTTAGGCTTATTACTAATATAGTAAAGATATTTAAAAGAGTAGGTTGTATTAGAATAAACCTATATGGTAACTAAGACTTAGGCCTTGGTAATACGCAATACAGGAATTTGGGAGAAGACGTGATTAGCAGGAGTAGATGGAAGTAACCACTCCAAGGTAGCGGCCGTACGTGGGGCAGGTACACGGGTGTTATCGGTAAAGACGGTAGCAAAGTACAAGAGAGACAAGAAACTAATACTAGCACCGAAAGAGCACAGGCTATTCCAACCAGCAAAAGCATCGGCGAAATCTAGGTAACGACGGGGCATACCATTCAACCCTAGGAAGTGCATAGGTAGGAAAGTTAGATTAACGCCAATAAACATTAACCAGAAATGCACCATACCTCGACCCTCGTTATAGCCCAGACCGGTAATCAAGCTGCCCCAGAAGTATACACCAGCAAAGATACCGAAGACGGCACCAAGGCTAAGTACATAGTGGAAATGAGCTACCACATAGTAGGTATCATGGACCAATAGATCAACACCAGCGTTAGCTAAGACTACACCGGTTACACCACCGACGGTAAACAGGCAAATGAAACCCATTACCCAGATCATAGGTACGGTGAAGTAGACACGACCAGCATAGATAGTAGCCATCCAGCTAAAAATCTTCATACCAGTAGGTACGGCGATAATCATAGTAGCACTGGTAAAGTAAGCAATGGTATCCAAGTCCAACCCCACAGTGTACATATGGTGGGCCCATACGATAAACCCCAACAAGCTAATAGCACCCATAGCGCAAATCATACCCGTCAACCCAAACACAGGCTTTTGGCTGAAGAAGCTAATAATCTGGCTAACGATACCAAAGGCTGGCAGGATCAAAATGTAGACCTCAGGATGGCCAAAGAACCAGAACAGGTGTTGGTATAGGATCAAGTCACCGGACTCGCAGAAGTAGGCGGTGTTAAGATTTCGATCCGTCAACAACATAACCAAGGCAGCAGCCAATACTGGGACAGCCAAGATTACCAATACAGAAGTGAACAGGATAGCCCATACAAACAATGGCATATGCAATAGCTTGATACCTGGAGCACGTAACCCAAAGATAGTTACCAACATGTTAACGGCACCCAAGATAGAGCTTAAACCGTTCAAATGCAAGCTCAAAATAGCCAAGTCAACACTAGTACCAGAATGCTGGACGCTCAAAGGTGGGTAGGCGGTCCATCCAGTACCAGCACCCTGCTCTACCAAAGTAGATAACAACAACAGGGCCAAAGCTGGTGGGTTTAACCAAAAGCTAATGTTATTAAGACGGGGGAAGGCCATGTCCGGAGCCCCAATCATAATAGGAACTAGCCAATTACCAAAGCCCCCAAATAGAGCTGGCATGACCATAAACAACAACATAATAATACCGTGACCGGTAATAATAACATTGTATAGCTGGCCATTACCGTCCAAGAGACCACGACCAGGGACAGCTAACTCCCATCGAATAAACATACTCAAGCTAGTACCAATCAATCCACCAATAAAGGCGAATACTAGGTACAAGAAACCAATATCCTTGTGGTTAGTAGAATACAACCAACGCATTTTATTTAATATCTTAACATAAGTTAGTAGCTAATCTTGGGATAAGTCAAACCCTTATCACCTACAGCCCAAGTAATACGACCCCAATCCAAGATAGGGTTAACTGGGCTACGGGCAAACAACTGGTCAAATCCCCAACGAGTACCACAGAAACGGATAAGAGTGAAGCGCTCAGAGCCTACAGCAGCAGTAGCAGTCAAGATACCGGCTAAGACAAGACCAAATGGCAAGGTCTTAACACCCCATGGTACAAAGAACAGTATACCAGACAACAGGTTGGTACCGACCCATACCTTCATCATAACATCTACCAACAATAGCCCCATGGCCAAGGTAGGCAATAGATTACGTACAGGAGTGGCGGCAGATCCAGAGAAGTCAAGTACAAAGGCTTGGAAGAATAGCTTAGTAGTATAGGCACTAGTTAATAGAGCCGTCAATAGTAATAGATTATGGGCTACATCAGCAATAGGGTCGGCGCATACAACAGCAAGGTTCAAGATGGTCTCCTTAGAATAGAAACCACTTAACTCAGGCCAGCCTACCAAGCTCAAGCTACCTACCAACAAGGTAAGCATACAGAACAGAGAGCTATGAGCACTACCACCATAACGGGCCATGTGCTGATTACCACCAGAACCACTAATAACCATACCAGCAGCCAAGAACAGGGCAGCCTTAAAGCTAGCGTGAGTCATAAGATGACCCATACTGGCCTCACCGCCAATCTCGCCTAGACCAACACTTACCATCATATACCCCAACTGGCTACAAGTACTGAAGGCAATAACACGCTTAATGTCGGCCTGGTGAGCACCAAAGATACCAGCCATAAAAGCCGTCAAGCTACCTACTAAAATAACAAAGGTATCATCATGGATATGCAAACGTACCAATAGATAGACACCAGCGGTTACAAGGGTAGCGGCATGAATCAAGGCGGAGACAGGAGTAGGACCCTCCATGGCGTCAGCTAGCCATACATGGAACAAGATCTGGGCGGACTTACCCATAGCACCAATTAAAATAGTCAACCCAATAAAGCTGGTAGAAGAGTAGACATAGAGAAGGTCATACTCCAAGCTACCTAAGTGATACCAGATCCAAATAACACCCCACATAAGCATACCATCACTAACACGGTTAACCAAGATAGCCTTTTGAGCACTCTTGACGGCGGATAGTCGGTGGGTCCAATAACCAATAAGAAGGTAGCTGCACACACCAATGCCCTCCCAACCAACTAGCATCAAGACTAAGTTATCGGCAGCAACAAGTACCAACATGAAGGCAGTAAACAAGGATAGGTAAGATAAGAAGAGGTTCTGATGGGGGTCAGAGCGCATATAATCAGAGGCATACATATGCACAGCAAAGCTAACTCCAGTTACCGTCAATAGCATATGAGCAGTAAGTAGATCATAGTTGAGGGTCCAGTTAGCGTTAAAACTACCTACATTGAACCAGGGACCCCATAGGTCAATACTAACAGGGCATCCCATGATACAAACCTCAATCCAAATAATAAGACTAGATACAAAAGCTATGGCCAAGCAGGAAATAGCAACTACCACTCCCCCACGATGACCTAGCACCCGTCCAATCATAGAGCCGTTAAACAGGCTAGCAATAAAACAAGCAGCAAGAGGTACTAAATACATATTATATAAATATAACTTATCTTTATAAACCGTAATAACTATCTCTAAATAAATAGAGCAAATCCTTGGACTTTCGGCCATTCTTCTAATTTGGTGTTACTAATGTCAGCATTATCAATCCCCGTTAAGCTTTAGCTCTATATACCCGGGGACGGTTACCTACCGTTAGTTTATTTATATAATAATAAAGTTATAGCAGAGAAGAAAGGACTTGAACCCTTAACCCTTTGATTTGGAATCAAATGCTCTACCAATTGAGCCACTCCTCTTATATTACTATTATATTACTTTTGTTAGACTAGCCCAGAGCTAGCTATCTTATAGTATCGCTAGGTAAGAAGTAACCTATAAATACACTTATAGCTTATAGCTTATACGCCGTAGGCGGGCTTATATATCTTATTGCTTATCCCCTTTAGTTCTTATTTAATTCTCTGGGCTTTCCGAGCCTGCTGCCTTTTTCAGGAAGACACAGCCTACTAAAAGTATCTTATATATGCCCCCCCTTATATTGCATTTTAAAAATCTTCTAGAAAGCCTACTAGCTCCTATGTAACTTTTTTGGGTATATCTAAAAATGTACCAGGTCATACGCAACTTATCTGCTATATAAAAATAAAACGCTGGTTCCTAGTACTAAGCTAGTATATTGCGTTATACTTAGTTGGGTACTATAAGCCCTACTTATTATAAGAAGTAATATTTACAAACTAGCATAGAAAGCAAAGAAGGCCAGGCTCAATGGCAAGAAGGCCTTCCATCCTAAACGCATAAACTGATCATAACGATAACGTGGTAGAGTACCTCGAGTCCATACAAAAGCAAAGAACAGCCCAGTAATCTTTAGGGCACTAAAGCCACCTAGAAAATAGATACTGGCAAGGGCACTCATGACGGCCATGTTGGCGTACTCTGCTATGAAGAAGAGTGCGAAACTAAGGCTACTATACTCCACGTTATAACCGGCTACAAGCTCAGCCTCAGCCTCGGGTAGATCGAAAGGTACACGCTTGGTCTCGGCTAGAATACAGATAAGGAAGATAAGGCATAATGGTAACATAGCATATTGTGGGGTGTCGGGCATCTCGCTAAAGTTTAAGCACTTCATACCAGTACCGTCAATAACAAATAGACCAATAGATAGTAAGGCAGCACCAAGACTTAACTCATAAGATACCATCAAGGCTACAGAACGCAAGCAGCCCAAGAAAGCATACTTAGAGTTACTAGCCCAACCAGCCAACATTACACCATAGACAGCTAAACTACTAATAGCCATAAGTACCAACCCTTGATAAGCAGAGTCAGAGATACAGATACCACACCAGGCTACCTGACTCAATACAAAGCTAATCATAGGTGCAGCAGCAAAGGCACCAGCAGCACTAAGCTCTGGTAACAATGGCTCCTTAACACCTAACTTGAGGGCATCCCAAAAAGGCTGCAATACACCTCCAATACCAGATACATGCGGACCAAATCGACGTTGCATAGAGGCCATAATGGTACGCTCAGCTAAGGTAAGCATAGCTACACTAAGCAAGACGGGAATCAATAAAGTAATCATACTAGCAAATAACATGTTATATAATACTCTAAACGGTATCGGTAGACAAGTAGGTTTAAGCATTAACGCGTAGAAGAACTACTTACTGGGGCAGTAGCAAAAGCACCAAACAAGGCAATGGTCAGCACTAGGCTATTCAAGATCAACAGATCAGCAAAATGCAGGTATAGGGCATGACCCAGAGTACTAATAGACTCAGAATTGGCAACACCTACGGTGACAATACGGCCAAAGCTACCAGGTACATAAGCATAGCTACCGCTAATAGCTAATAGGTAAGGCACCAGAGTCATTACTAATAATACTAGTATACCCATAGTACTCCAGCCACGACCATAGGCACGTAACTCGGTAGCTGGGATCTCCAACAACATAATTACGAATAGGAACAAGACAGCCAAGGCTCCTACATATACCAATAGATTAACAAGAGCCATAAACTCAAAGCCAATCATCATAAGCACAAAGGAAGCATTGATAAATAGACCAACAGAATACATTAGGGCCATAAAAGGACTACGAGTCCAACTAACCCCAATAGCTAATAAAGCACACATCATAACAGTACAGATCTCAAAGAACATTATATATAAATTAGATAATAAATGGCTTAATAAGCATAACAGGTAAGAATACCAAGGCTACAGCACAAGCACTGGTAATACTAGTTTGAGCTGGATAGGCTACAGTAGTACTAGGGGCATTAACACTAGATAAGGCTGTCCAGCTTTGACCGGTTGGGCCCACTTGAATAGCAGGAGTATGCACAGGGGCATTCCAGAACAGACGCAATACCCGCAAGTAATAAACCAAACTAAGCACAGTACAGACCAAAGCAGCAGCTAGTAAGCCAAACAAGTGGGTGTTAATAGCATTCCAGAAGATCCAAGCCTTACCAAAGAAACCGGCAAATGGAGGTAGACCAGCTAAGCTAACGGCACATAGAGCAAATAGACCACTGTTAAAGCCGCCATATAGGTTCCACAACAAGAGCTGAGTAATAATATATACACTCAAGTGCTGATACAAGGAATGGAAACCAGCAGTCTCGACGGCCATTAACAAGAGACCAATCTCATTAATGGTACTATAAGCAAATAGACCACGTAAGGCAGGCTGACTATAGGCACCTACACTACCAATAACCATAGAGAATAGTATAAAGACACCAACAGAATACTCCATATGCCAAGAAGAAGCCCAGAAGGTAAATAGACTAAGCTTAGGAGCAGTAGCCAAGTACATCAATAAAGGCTTAGGAATACTACCATACAGGTCAACAGACCACATATGGACAGGGGCAACACCCAACTTGAATAGCAATACCAGCAAGATCCAGAAGGTCTCCTGACCAACCATATCTAG
>BDDA01001697.1:0-13695 GCA_001662385.1 Chlamydomonas asymmetrica | reverse complement strand
TGCATATAAACCCATCAGGTTTCATACCTGCATACCTTACCCCTATACTCAGTGTACTTTGTGTAAGCTCTCAGACACACGAGCCCCTTCTCTCCAATAGACCGCGTACTGCGAGCGCTCAGGTTCCGCATACTGTGCACACGTGTACTTTATTGTCACAACACCGTTGCATACTTGCATGTTATAACGCCAAGTAATGCAGTTATGCAGTTATGCAGCACATACCTAGGCAGCAATCCACACGTGTGATTTCAATTGGCGTGCGTGCGTGCATGCATGTAGTGTGCGCTATGCACAGTGATCAACCCATGTTGAGGGCTTACGGGTTTGTTACGGGTTTACGTTGAGGATTTAGAGTTCAGGGCTTCCCGGCCGGCAGGCTTCGACCTGTGATTGCCTCATCAAACAACGTGGAGCATCCAATCCAAAACAGTTGAACAGCTATACATACCAGGCGCCTGGCATGGCAGCGTCAAAGCCCAAACCTTACCTGCGTTGCCCTAGCTTACGGTGTCGTCTCTCAGCCTCTCTCACCTGCTGCCCTAGCGAGCAAGCAGGAGCTGCGCGTGTGCGTGTCCAGACGCCACCACGAGTAAGTGCACGCCGTTGACGATTGCGCGGGCAGCCTTCACCGGGTGTCAAACACACCCGAAGAGAGCCCCGTCCACCCTTGGTTTCCAGAGCGTACCCAGATAGCACGCTTCCGGTACGACTCTGTGTTTAGTTACCGTAGCTCGGGGCCGGATGCGCAGCCCAAACAGCCCCGCGCCCTTGGTTGCTTGGTGCTTGCGGCACTCCTGACTGCTGTGCATCCATGTGAAGTGTCCGCTTCGCAGCATTTGGCTACCTTTTGACAGTGCAGCCAGCAGCTCAGGGTTGGCAGCAACCAACAACCCTGACCCATGGTACCACGGCAACACATCTGCTGCTGCTGCTGGTGCAACTCGGGGCTGCATGCATGCATGCATGCATGCACACCAACCACGAAACCATCTGTGCTTGCCGACAGTTGCTTGCACTCACAGCCCCACATACTGTGTGTCGTATGTCATAACGGTGTCATTGTACAGCCTGGCACACAGCGATGGTTGACTTACATCACTTGGCCTATCCGGCCATTCATGGATTGCATTAGTGCATGTGGAGTTGCACACAGCGATGCATTCAAACTTAGCCTGGCCATCACCCTGAGTTTCCTCCGCTCATGTGCGCACTAAACATGACACACAGGTTATACAGGGAGAGAGAGGGCAACATATGGCAGCAGTCCCTGTTGTTGGTGATGACCATGTTACCTCCACGCTCGGTGGCTTCTACCAGTCCAATGACGGGGGCATCGATTGGGCAGCTGCAGAGGAACGCTGTGGTCGCACTGTGCATCCTGACCCCTCTGCCTTGTGGGACAGCAAGGTGAGCGGGCAAGCGGGTCAGGGACAGGCAAGCCTAACATCGTCCCTGCTGGTTAGCTGCATCGTGCGCAGCGTTGCGTACATACGCCATGGCGGCTGTTGGACGCCTGCATCCACTGATCCCATTCGCAGCATTCAGTATTCAGCAACGATAAAATCATGCGCCATCATTGCAACACGATAAGCCATGCATAAGGAGGACTCCAATTTGACGGTCATCATTATCATCATGTGCCGACGCACAAGGCAGACGAGACAGTGTCAGAAGCATACTGTATGCAACCATGCATGTATGCAGGTGCCGGCGCTGGCCAACGCAGCGTCAATAGCGGATTACGGAGCATGGCTGGCTGCTGATGCTGGTGAGGCGGAGGATGACGCAGCCGACATCGCCGCTGCAGCAGCACAACACCCCCCGCCCCCTGGAGCACTAGCCGGTGCCGCCGCCACTGACGCTGCCAGCAATGGTGTGCGCAACTGCGGTAACGTGCCATTCTGCAGCCTGCAGCACCAGCCTCAGCAGCAGATGAGTCGATTCAGCGCTGCCTTTGCGGCTGATGTTGCAGCACTACGTCTGGGCAACGGACCAGCAGCATGGGCTGATGCTCCTGCTGCTCTTGGCGGTGGTACTACAGTTGCAGGAAGCTGTGATATCGCTGGCGTGGGGCTGCGTACCGCTGCGGTGGCTGTGCGGTTGCAGTCAGCAGCAGCACCGGGACCAGCATCAGCAGCAGTGGAAGCGGCAACCATGAACGGCCTTGGAACGGCAGAACCAGGTTTACCAACAGCAATCGGCCTGTCAGCCGCGTCGCCTTCATCTGTGCCTCCTCAGCTGGCACCTGCCGCTCGTGCTGACGACGGCGTTGCGGTGAATGCGGGCGCTGGGCCGCGTCTTGGTAGTGGGCAGCTAGGGAGGCGCGGACCGATCGTGCGCGTGGTCACGCGCAAGATGGAATTTCGTATATACAAGGCAGATCTCATCAGGCTGTTCCCGGAGTGGCCTACGGCTTGGCGTGATGGGTGTACGTATGTGCGGGACGTCAAGGTGGCGCTGGAGCTGGATGGCCAATTGTTGCGCCAACCACAACTGCTGCATGACTGCCAGGTGAAGCACATTCCGGCCCAGAGCAAGACTTACGTGACCTCCATTCGCAGAAGCGCATTGGCCCCGCTTATCGGAGCGTATGTTCGTGGGTGGAGGTGGCAGCTGGTGCAGGCGGAGCAGCAGCAGCAGGTGAAGGCGCTCATATTCAGCATAACCACAGCGCCACCTCAGGAGGAGAGTGATCAGGAGGGGGCCGTTTACCCACACACACCTGCAGCACCTAATGGCGCAGCAGCAACAGCCGCAACAGGGGTGCCCGTGCCATGGCCGTCCTGTGGTGCGCAGCAGCCAGCAACGCAGCAGGCGGTGTTGATGACTGCCACCACAGCGCCACCTCATGCACAAGGTATCGCGGCAGCCATGGGAACTGCTGCTCACACACCTGCTGCGATGGCAGGGCAAGCACGCGACCCGCTGCACACTCCTGGCAGCAGTGTTGCTGCCCCTGCTGCGCCTTCTGCCGTTGCGGTACGGGGCGCGGCAGCTGATAAAGCCATCATGGTCAGCAGCAGCAGCAGCGACGCCAGTGGCGGTAGCGACAGTGACCAGGATTGCATCAGCAGGCAGCGGCAGCACCTGCGCTTGCGGTCACACGTGGCTTGGGCAGGGAGGCCTGCTGACCCTTTCTGTGTCCGTGCAACCATGCCTTTGTCTGCGCCTCGGCCTGCGCCATCATGCCTCCCTGCTCAGTACCATCACCCTGTGCAGCATGATCTGCCCCCTGCATACGCCCGCAGTGCTGGCCTGGGCGCAGCACCTTCACCACAGGTCGGAGGCGGATGGGATGGCCCAGTGGGTGGCAGCACGGCATCAACGGCCCCTGCCGTGCAGCCTCACCAGCAGCAGCAGCAGCAGCAGCAGCAGTAACAACACCAACGACTGCATCCATGGCAGGAGCACCAGCGGCTGACCCTGCTTCGCCTGATGCCGGTGACCTCATGCGGGCCCGGGTACGGGACCAGGACCACGGAAATGGACTAGCAGCAGGGGTTGCTGCTCCTGCTGCTGCTTCTCCTGATCCTGCTGCTCTTGGCCGTGGTACTGTTGCTGGCAGTGGTGATCTCGCTGGTGCGGGACTGCCCAGAGCTGCGGTGGCGGTGCGATCGCAGTCAGCAGCTGCACCAGGGACAGCACCAACAGCAGTGGAAGCAGAAGCTGTGAACGCCATTGGAACGGCAGAACCAGGGTTACCAACAGCAAACGGCTTGTCAGCCGTGTCGCCTTCATCTGTGCCTCCTCAACTGGTACCCGCCGCTCGTGCTGACGGCGATGCGGTGAATGCGGGCGCTGGGCCGCGTCTTGACACTGACGGCGCCGGCCATGGGCAGCTGAGGGGATGCGGAGCAAACGCACGCACGGTCACGCGCAGGATGGAACCACGTGTATATATGGACAATGTCAGGAGGCTGTTCCCAGAGTGGTCTGAGCTTTCACGTACGCATATGAGTACATATGTGCAGGACGTCAAGGTGGCTCTGGAGCTGGATGGCCAACTGCTGCGCCAACCACAACTGCTGTACGACTGCCAGGTGAAGTACATTCCGGCCTATAGTTGGGCTGTCGTGATCTCCTTTTCCAAAAGCGCCTTGGAACCGCTCATCGGAGCATATATTCGTGGGTGGAGGTGGCAGCTGGTGCAGGTGGAGCAACAGCAGCAGCAGGTGGAGGCGCTCATATTCAGCACAACCACAGCGCCACCTCAGGAAAAGCTTGATGGTGAGGAGGGCGAACACCCGCACGCACTCGTAACAACTGGTGGTGCAGCAACAGCAGTGCCAGCAGGGGTGCCGTCACCGTCCGGGGGTGCGCAGCCAGTAGCGCAGGCGGTGTTGATGAATGCCACCGCAGCGCCACCTCATGTGCAAGGTATGGCAGCAGCCACAGGAATTGCTGCTCACACACGTGCTGCAATGGCACGCGACCCGCTGCACACTCCTGCCAGCGGTCCTGCTGCCGCTGCTACGCCTTCTGCCGTTGTGGTGAGGGGTGGGGCAGCGGCCGAAGCCATCATGATCAGCAGCAGCAGCGACACCCGCGGTGATAGCGACAGTGACCAGGATTGCATCGGCCGGCAGCAGCAGCACCTGCGCTTGCGGTCACACGCGGATCGGGCGGGGAGGCCTGCTAACCCTTCCTGCGTCCGCCTATCCACGCCTTCGCCTGCGCCTAGGCCTGCGCCCCCATGCCGCCCTGCTCTGGACCATCACCCTGTGCAGCATGATCTGCCCTCTGCATGCGCCCACAGCGCTGGCCTGGGCGCCGCACCTTCACCACAGGTCGGAGGCCGAGGGGATGGCCCAGTGGGTGGCGTTGTGGCAACAGCGCTGCCCGCCACGCAACCTCGCCAGCAGCAGCCGCAGCTGCAGCACCAAACGCCTGCTGCTGTCTCGCTTGCGCCTGCTCAGACTCTTGGCGCCGCCACCGCACCTCCTGAGCCTAAGCATGGCACGCGGGGGTGTGATAACAGTGTGGATACTAATGCCTCTGACCACCACCATGGCAAGCAGCGGCGGAGAGAGGGCTTGGAGGGATCGGAGGGCGCAGACGGCCAACCAGAAAAGAGGTGGAAGTTGTCGAATTTGCCTGCTGGTGTGGATGCAGGTGGTGTTTTGCCCCCCGCTGACAAGCCCTGTAGCACTGCCGGCGCCAGTGGCAGCAGCGGTGTTGGCGGCGCGCTGGCGGGTCAGCCTTCCAGTCTACGAGCAGCGCACGCTGCGGCAGCCACGGAGCTTGCAGCTTCTTCAGGTGAGCATGGCAGCTGTGCAGCGGTGCAGCTGGCAAGCGGCGTTGCAGTCACCTTGGTGGGAGGCCAACTGGAAGACCCGCGCCGACAGCAGCAGCGGCAGCAGCAGCAGCAGCTGGTGTCCACCGGAGTTCAGGTGGACCATACGCGTGGCCCGCTGCAGGACTGGCAGGTGCCTGCCAGCGCTGCTGGCTCTGCTCCTGCTGGAGTTGCTGCCGCCACTGAGCCAGCAGGTGCAGGGGGCCCGCTTGCACCTGGCATTGCCCAGCCACCACTAAGCTCCGCACCGCCACCAGCGCCGTTGCTGCCGGCCGCACAATCGCCGATTGCCTCTGCAGCTGTGGAACAAGCTCTTCCGGCAGCAGCAGCAGCAGCAGCAACAACAGCAGCAGCAGCAACCACAAACGCAACAGCATCCATGGCAAGCGCACCTGTGGCCGGCGCTGACCCTGTTGCCGCTGATCCCGTGCAACTGCTGCAGCAAGCGTTCGACGAGGCAGAGGCAGCGTTGCAGCACGTGCTGCAGACGCCTATGGCAGCGGCAGACACATGCATGGGTGCTGCCGCGGTTTTTGCTTCTGCTGCCGGCGGTGTTGGCAGAGCAGAGGTACAGCCACACGGTCCCAGCTTGCAGGCGCTTGTTGGCGATGCTGCTGGTGCATTAGCCGAGCTGTGCGCGCCATGCCTATCAGCGCTACGTGAGCTGCAGCTAGGCAGGCCCGTCAGAACGTTCGGTGCACTGTTGGGGTGCCTGAAGAATGTCCAGTGGCTGTGCACAATGCTGTTGCAGAAACTGCAGGGACCTGACCTGGCGCCAGCAACAGCGGCACAGCCGTCCCTGTCACACCTCAAGGCGTATACGGACAGCCTGAAACGGCGCATTATGTTTTTACCACCTGCCTAGGACGACGTCAGTAGCTTGCTTGTGTCCTTGCCTGCAGCTGCGACTGTGCTGCGCTGGCTGGCACTGCTTGTCAACGCTCAGTCGCTCACTAATGACAGTAATGCTCAAGGGCTAGACCCTCAGGTGCTGTACGGTATGAGAATGATAGGGAGGGTACGCAAACGCTCCAGCCGCCTTCTGCTGCTGCTGTAGCTGCGGTCCGTGCTCGTGTGGGCTCGGTCAAGGTCCTCCATCATGATGTAGGAGGTCAGGACGGCATACACTGTGCCTACGTCACTGCAGGGGGTGCACTCCAATTGAGTGCCTGCCTGGGACCTGCCTGCAGAGGTGTAGCAGGTGTGTCCTGCACTCATGAGTCATGATGCCTGGGCGATGGGCATGAAACAGGTACGACAGCGGATGTTGTGGCAAGCTTGACAAGCTTCTGCACACGGCATGCTGGTGAGAAACGCTGGACATAACACCATGTGCAGGCCATGTTGCATGTGCCCTGCCGATCTACCATCATGCCACCTCATCGCTGAATGCCTGCAACGCTCATGCATTGATGAGTTGAAACCCTCCCATCGGCTTGTGCTAAGGCTGGCGGTGTGCGTGCCGACACGCATGTGGACCGTCGTCTGCTCATGACCACGCCCGTTGTTTGTGTATACTGTTTGCGGTGTGCCCGAAGCCACACCTGGACCAATCTATTGCTGTGGTAAATCATGATGGGCTGCGTCATCGACCTTATTTTGCGTGCGGAGTTCAGACGC
Organism: Chlamydomonas asymmetrica; assembly: GCA_001662385.1. Classification (NCBI taxonomy): domain Eukaryota; kingdom Viridiplantae; phylum Chlorophyta; class Chlorophyceae; order Chlamydomonadales; family Chlamydomonadaceae; genus Chlamydomonas; species Chlamydomonas asymmetrica. The sequence continues at coordinate 6,779 of BDDA01001697.1, read as the reverse complement.
ATGGAGTTTCCAACAGTTGGCTGCATGTCAGGAGCGATTGCGTACTGCGAGCGCTCAGGCTCCGTATACTGTGCACACGTGTACGGTACTTCATTGTCACACCACCGTTGCATGTTATAAATGCAAGTAATGCAGTTATGCAGCACACACTTGGGCCATAGACCGCAATCCCCACGTGGGATCTAAGTTGGCGTGTGTGCTTGCATACCTTGCATGTGGTGTGCGCCATGCATATGCATGGATTAATCCGCGTTCAGGGGTTACGGGTTTAGGTTGAGGGTTTAGGATTCAGGGCTTCCCAGCCGGCAGACTTCGACGTGTGATTGCCCCATCCAACAACGCGCAAAACAGATACAACATACAGGGCGCCTCTCAGGTGTGAGCCGACTGTCAGCAGCGTCAAAACCCAAACCTTACTTGCGTTGCCCTAGCTTACGGTGCCGTCTCTCAGCCTCTCTCACCCGCCCTAGCGAGCAAGCAGGAGCTGGAGGAACGCAAGCGTGCGAGCGTTCATCAGGCCACCACGAGTAAGTACGCTTTGACGGTTGCGCATACTAGCAGGCAGGTGTATGGCAAACACCCAACAGAGCACCCATCCACGAATGGCCTGATGGGCCAAGTGATGTCAAGTCAACCACCCGTCCGCCCTTGGTTCCCCAAGCGTGCCCAGAACGCTGAAGGCGTTTCCGGCGTTTCCGTCTCCTCCTGTTGTTGTGTTTGATTCCAACGTCAGGGTGCGCAGTCCAAGCAGTCCCACGCCCTTGCTTGTTTGGTGCTTGCGACACCATTGTTGCTCCGCATCCATGTGAAGTCTGCGTTTCGACAAAACTAGCGCTTTGACAGGGCTGCCGGCAGGTCAGGGTTCTCAGTGTTGGCAGTACCCACCAACCCTAGTGCCTTGGCATCAGTCCAGTTTCACGCATAAGCAGTGCCAAACCCTGCCTTGTACACTTAACCTGCGGTGAATTCCTGGCCTTTTGTGCAGGACCAGGGGCTCACATTCTGCTGCCGCTGACGTGTGTGCCACTCCGTGCAGCGCGCATGCACAGGCCAAGCCACCTCATTTGCGTTCCTGCAGTCAGCAGGCTTCCTGCTCCAGCCAATGAGGAACTGTGAAGGCAAGTGACTGGGGTAAACAGCTGCACGAGATAGATGTACTGTGCTTGCCGACGAATGGTTGCACTCAATGCCCACATACTGACATACAGTCAAGCATACAATTTCACACATGTGCGCACTGGATATAACACAAACAGGGCGAGGAATGGCGGCGGTCCCTGTGGTCGTTACCCCTGTTCCCTCTGCGCTCGGTGGTTTCTACCGGTCTAGTGATGAGGGCATGGGTAGCGCAGCTGCGGAGGAATGCAGTGGTCCAGCTGCGCACCATCATCCCTCTGATTTGAGTGACTGCAAGGTGAGCCGGCAAGGGGGTTAGGGCGGATCGCAAGGCGAGCTGGCAAGAGGGCTAGGGGGGACAGCAAGTCAGGTGAGGGGGTGAGGGGGTTGGGGACAGCAAACATAATCCCTGCTGGTTAGTGGCATCGTGCGCAGCGTTGCGTGCATACGCCATGGTGCCTATTGGACGCCCGGACACTTGCCTGCGCATGCGCTGTGACTCTGTGAGGCAGCCAGCGCACATACAGCCTGTCATGGAGTGCGCGCGCCAGTGGCCGTATGAGACTGTTGGTTATAGACTGATAGGGTTTCATGTTTTACATGTGGAGCTGTGTAGCCACAGTCGCTCCTCCTGTCTAGGTGAGCACTGATCACACGCACACACACCGCGCTATCACAGCAAATCAAGCGCTAACATCAGTACGCGGCGGTAAGCCATGCATGTTGCATGCAATTTTGCTCCTGCATTCATGTATGCATGCATGCAGATGCCGTTGCTAGGCATCGCAGCGGCAGTAGCAGCCTACGGAGCAAGGCCGACTGCAGCTGCTGGTGTGGTACAGGATAACGCAGCCGCCGCCGCCACTGACGCTGCCAGCAACGACGTGGGCAGCAGCGGGCGTACGCCATTCTGCAGCCTGCAGCACCAGCCTCAGCAGCAGATGAGCCCACTCAGCGCTGCCACTGTGGCTGATATTGCAGCATTACGTCCGGGGAGTGGACCAGCGACCAGGAGCAGGGAAACAGACCATGGCCAGGGGAACAGAACAGCTGCAGGGGTTGCTGCTCCTGCTGCTCCTGGCGGTGGTACTGGAAGTGGTACTGGCAGTGGTGATCTTGCTGGTGCTGGACTGCCCACAGCTGCGGTGGCTGTGCTGCTGCAGTCAGCAGCTGCACCAGGGACAACAGCGGTGGAAGGAGCAGCCGTGAACGGCGTTGGAACGGCAGAACCAGGCTTACCAAGAGCAATCCGCATGCCAGCTGTGTCGCGTTCATTTGTGCCTCCTCAGCTGGCACCTGGCGCTCGTGCTGGCGACGGCGTTTCGGCGAACGCGTGCGCTGGGCCGCGTCTTGACACTGACGGCGCAGGTCGTGGGCAGCTGAGGGGTTGCAGAGCAAACGCAGGCACGGACACGCGCAGGAAGGAACTACGTATACCTATGGAAGATATGAGCACGCTGTTCCCAGGGTGGCCTAAGACTTCACGTACGCATGTGGGTACGTATGTGCGGGACGTCAAGCTGGCGCTGGAGCTGGATGGCCAACTGTTGCTCCAACCACAACTGCTGTACGACTGCCAGGTGAAGTATGTTCCGGCCCACAGCAAGACTTACGTGACCTCCATTAGCAGAAGCGCCTTGGCCCCGCTTGACGGAGCGTATACTTGTGGGTGGAGGTGGCAGCTGGTGCAGGCGGAGCAGCAGCAGCAGCAGCAGCAACAGCAGGTGGAGGCGCTCATATTCAGCACAACCACAGCGCCACCTCAGGAGGAGCGTGATCAGCAGGAGGGCGTACACCCGCACACACCCGCAGCCCCTGGTGGTGCAGCAGCAGCGGCGCCAGGAGTGCCCGCGCCGTGGCTGTCCGGGGATGCGCAGCCTGAAGCGCAGCAGGCGGTGTTGGTGACTGCCATTACAGCGCCACCGTACATGCAAAATACGGCAGCAGCCACAGGATATGCTGCTCACACGCCTGCTGCAATGGCAGGCCCAACACGCGACCCGCTGCACACTCCTGGTAGCGGTCCTGCTGCCGCTGCTGCGCCTTCTGCCGCTGCGGTGAGGGGCAGGACAGCTGAGGAAGCCATCATGATCAGCAGCAGCAGCGACACCCGCGGTGATAGCGACAGTGACGAGGATTGCATCAGCAGGCAGCAACAGCGGCAGCTGCAGCACCACACGCCCATTACCAGCTTGCTTGCGCCTGCTCAGAATCTGTATGCCGCCACCACACCTCCCAAGCCTGAGCATGGCATGCAGGTGTGGGATATCGGTGCGGATGCTAGTGCCTCAGACCTCCACCATGGCAAGCAGGGGCGGAATGAGCGCCTGGAGGGCAAGGAGGACCCAGATGGCCGGCCAGAAAAGAGGTGGAAGTTGTCCAATTTGCGACCTGGTGTGGATGCAGGTGGTGCTGTGCCCCCCACCGACATGCCCAGAATGACCGTCGGCGCCAGTGGCAGCGGCGGTGTTGGCGGCACGCTGGCGGGCCAGGCTTCAAGTCTACGACCAGCGCACGGTGCGGCGGCTGCACCAGCCGCTGAGCATGCAGCTTCTGCAAATGAGCATGGCAGCAGTGCAGCAATGCAGCCGGCAAGCGGCGTTGCAGTCACCTTGGTGGGAGGCTACCTGGAAGATGCGCTTCGACAGCAGCAGCAACGGCAGCGGGTGTCTACCGGAGTTCAGGTGGACCATACGCGTGGCCCGCTGCAGGACTGGCGGGTGCCTGCCAGCGCTGCTGGCTCTGCTCCTGCTGGAGTTGCTGCCGCCACTGAGCCAGCAGGTGCAGGGGGCCCGCTTGCTCCCGGCGTTGCCCAGCCACCACTCAGCTCCGCACTGCCACCTGCGCCGTTGCTGCCAGCCGCACAATCGCCGATTGCCTCTGCAGCTGTGGAACAAGCTCTTCCGGCAGCAGCAGCAGCACCATCAGCAGCAGCGGCAGCAGCAGCAGCAGCAGCAGCAACCACAAATGCAACAGCGGCTGCGGCAAGCGCACCTGTGGCCGGCGCTGACCCTGATGCCGCTGAACCCGTGCAACTGCTGCAGCAAGCGTTCGACGAGGCAGAGGCAGCGTTGCAGCACGTGCTGCAGACGCCTATGGCGGCGGCAGACACATGCATGGGTGCTGCTGCGGCGTCTGCTTCTGCTGCTGCCGGTGGTGTTGGCAGAGCAGAGGTACAGCCACACGGTCCCAGCTTGGAGGCGCTTGTCCGCGATGCTGCTGGCGCATAAGCTGAGCTGTGCGCGCAATGCCTATCAGCGCTGCGTGACTTGCAGCTAGGGAGGCCCGTCCGATCGTTCAATCCGCTGTTGGGGTGCCTGAAGAACGTCCAGTGGCTGTGCACAAATGCTACTGGAGAAAATGCAGGGACCTGACCTGGTGCCAGCAACAGCGGCACAGCCGTCCCTGTCACACCTCAAGGCGTATACGGACAGCCTGAAACGGCGCATTATGTTTTTACCACCTGCCTAGGACGACGTCAGTAGCTTGCTTGTGTCCTTGCCTACAGCTGCGGCTGTGCTGCGCTTGCTGGCACTGCTTTGTCAACGCTCACTAATGACAGCAACGCTCTGCTAGACAGCAACGCTCTGCTCAGGTGCTGTATGGTGCGAACTAGGCGATGCTGTTTGTGGTGTGCCCGAAGCCACAACTGGACCAACTGCAGGTCATATAGGTCATGCTGGGCTCCTTCCTCAACATCATCCATGCTTGCAGATGCACGGGATGCACTGTCCCCAAGTGTCATGTGTCATGCATGTGTCACCACGCTGTCCCATGCGGCCTGCTTGGTGCCATGCTCGCTGACCGGCTGAATACTGCAACCGAACCGATGAATTCTGTGCTACTGCACGCACTTTGTGTGTACACCGTGCACGTTGTACATGCGCGCAGCTGGACTTTCCGCCTCAACCGCTTCCATGCACCTATAACCCAACTGCCCCAGTCTTGCACGTGCCATGCATGCTGTTTGCATGCTATTTCCACAGCGTACATGTGCCTTGCTGCCATCCACCCTTCAGCTTCTACGCCCTTCCACTATTTGCAGTTGTGCTTGAGCGCCTGTCAGGCCTATTGCTGGAGCTCAGCTCCATGCCGACATTCTTGCCTGCCTGGGTGCTACGGACTCGAGCCCTAGATATCCGTCCAACTGAACTGCACCCCCATGGTGGCGGATTTACAGTCACAAGTTGGTTCAATACGCTGGCAAGCAGTTCTGCGGCAGTGCGTACATATCGGATTCACACTACGTGGATCCTGAATGCCCCTGGATTCCCGGAGTCACCGTTCCACTTGTCGTTTCCCGCTGGCGCGGCCGCTCGTGAGAGGCGCGCTGGGGCCCTGAACCAAGGCTGCTTTCATCTGCCACCCTCCCTTTTGCAGTGTGTCTAAGGTGTGTTGGCTGATTGCGTTTACACCTGCATGTGTCAACACTAAGCCCTGGAGCCTAGACTATAACTTCTAGGCGCCGAACTGAAAATTGCCGAAAAACCAATACAAACCGATAGTCTAGGTCGGTAGGTCTAGGCGTCATCATGACAGGACACAACCGATACAAACCGACAGTTTGCTCAAAACCGATACTAGGTCACCGAAACCGAAACCGAACCGAGACTAGACATCGAGGTGCCTGTCCTACCCGTTGTCAACACTGTCAAATGCTAATAAGTGTGCGGCTGTGCGTTCTTGTTGTAGACGGTTGAGGTTCAGACATGTCACATGTGCATCGTGCTGGTGGCTGTATGTTGTTGGATGTCAGTATGCCACACACAGGCCTGTCTGCGTTCCTAGCGGCAGCCGGCCACGTGCCACATGCCATGCGCAAGCAGTGAAGCATGCATGACGATCAGAGGGGACGCAGAATGGCACGTCCAACCCCGCCTGGTCAGGAGACACCACACACCAGTGTCCTGTATGATCGTGGTCTTGCCCCTGGGTTATGCTCTCAGACTAGGTTATGCTCTCAGACTACGGTAGGCCCCGGGAGTGAATTGCAGTCGTTGCGTTAACCTGCAGTACGCGCAACCAAGGCGACAGCGGCAGCAGGAAAACCATGGGCATGGACATGAAGCTGCAGGTGCTCTTCTTGAACTCACGGTGACACTCGTCATGCGACCCACTGAGCACAAGGGTGGGGTTGCCGGTAGGGCGTATGCCCGCTGGTCCTGCTGTGCACCACCTGCATGCATGGTGGTGTGCATGTTGAGCTGGCTGCTGCATTCGAGGGTGCTGAGGGCCGCCGGTGAAGGCCTGCTGTAGGTGAGTGTCAGAAAGGGGCACCCATGAGGCCATGCATTGTGATTCCCATGGGGCTGTGCAGGTGAGAGTCGTAAATGCCGGCGCAGTCATTTGCCTGCGGTTGGTCCTGCCGCCACCAATCAAGCGCCCTAGAAGCATATAGACGCACACCATGTACGGTGAGTGTTAGACATTTAGGCTGCGGAATGCGCCTACCGGGTGTGAGGAGTTGCGGTTGTGTGCGGTTGGTCGTGTGCTAGAAATGCTTGTGCCTGTGGGGCCATGCAGTGTGATTTCCATGGGGCCGTGCAATGTTAGCAGTGTGCGCATGCATGAGGACGCAGATTGTACCTGACAATGGCGAGGTGTCGGGGCTGATCATGTGTGTGTGTGGGGGGGGGGGGGGGGGGGGGGGGGGGGGGGGGGGG
>BDDA01001692.1:0-13806 GCA_001662385.1 Chlamydomonas asymmetrica | reverse complement strand
GAGGGGGAGAGGGGGACGGCGGGGGCGGGGGCGATGGGCTCGGGGGAGGGGAGGGGCTGGGCGGTTTCGGAGGGCTGGGCGGGCGTGGTGAAGGTGGTGGGCGTGGCGGCGAGGGTGGTGAGGGTGGTGGGGGACTTGGGAACGGGGGCCGTGGTGGCGGCAACGGCGGTGATGGTCTGGCCGAAGGCGGGGATGAGGTCCCCACGGGGGAGGGAGGTGGGGGCATGGGCGGGCTGGGTTGACCGCTGGGGGAGGTTGAGGGCGGAGGCAGGGGCGGGGACTGCATCGTGGCGGGCGGGGGTGGCGCCAGGCTCCACACAGCACCCGCCGCAAAATACAGCTCAAAGCTGACGGACTGTACGTCCTCAGCGAAACCGACATCGTCAAAGATGTGGATGAGATCCTCTGTATTGGATTCGCCTGTCCATGTGCGGTACGTACCCCATGCGTTCTGCGGTACGAGCAGGGGTGCAGGGGCTCTGCCTGGTAGAACACGGTTGACTGCCACAACATGCCAGTCGTTGCCGGTTACCTTGTCGGGGGCGTTGAGCCTGGGGATCGACAGAGCAACGCATACAGCATAAGGAAACGCATCAGCGTAGTTTGCATTTGTCGAATGCCCCGAGTAGCATGGACACAAGCATGCGCACTTAGCGCACTGATCGCAGTGCTGGCACACCGCCCGAGTGTTTTGGGCCAGCAACGCACACCACCGGTATCACCGCAGGCATAGCAGTGGAGCTGGTAACACCGCAGCCTGCCCGCCTAGCAGGCCACACCAACATGCGCAAGCATACAGCAGTCCCCCCTGGCAGTATCTGAACCACCGCAATGCATGAAATAGCAGGCACAACAAGTGCAGTTACGCACCTGAGATAGCCCCAGTAGGTGTCGTTGTAGAAGATGGCCTCACGTGCGGATGTCACATTGACGGTAAGCACCATCTGCACATGCACCAGAGCGGGTACACCGCACGGCATGATCAACCAACGCGCATGATTGACAGGTCATGCCAATCCACATGACAGCACGCATGACGGGGGCTCCCAGCATGCATGCCACAGCATGCTAAACAAGCACAGCTCCCAGATCAAGTTCACAGCAAGTACACGCAGAGCAGTACTGACCTTCCTGCCAGTGCTGTATGGCCCACTGCCAACCGGCAGGGCCACATCATCACTGAGCTCTTTGACGGTGATGTCCTCCGGTGATATCACAAACACAGGCAGCTGCAGTCCACCCCTGCACAAACAATCGGCAACATGCAAGCCACCAGCCACCAGTTAGCTACCGAATACACGCTTGCAATGCAGCATGCATGGCATGGAGAGTTAAATCCCCACCCCCCCTGATCTTCCTGCGCGCACGCACGCAAACACACAAACACACACTGCCCTCCCGCAGATTCACACCGCACACACCTGGAGCTGTGCACCTCCCCAGGGTACCCTGGCCCTGTGTAGCGCCCGGGGCTGATGACAAGGAAGTCTGGTAGGCCGTCATCATAGCCGCCGGTGAGGCGCACCACATGCACCAGGTCATAGAGCGTGACGCTGTCGATGGACGACAGCGTGGGGTCGTTGAAGGGGTTGAGGGTGGTCCAGCTGGCGTTCACGGCTTGGAATGTGCCCTGCAGGGCGCAGATCACACGATGCATGCTGTGTCAGCGTAGAAGGCTTCGGGGTGTGTGTGGGTCAAGTTAGGCAGTGCATTCAAGCAGTGCTGCCTGCGTACCGTTGGTGCCACCCGAAGAATGATCATGAATTCATTATCGATGCTTCGATGATGCTCGGTGGCACTGTGTACCATCAAATTGGATTGCACGCATGCATGCGTTGCAATCGCTGGCAAAGCATTTAGGGCAGTGACCTGTGGGCGCCCACCTGCAGGGTGGATGTGAGCATCCAGCGTATCACCGCAGTGCCCCCCGGCGCCACGTCCCCTATGTCTACTGAGAGGCCCTCCACCAGCGTGGCGTTGTTGTCCAGGAATGCCTGTGTGTGCAGCGGTTCCCACATTAGCAACAGCACGCAGCTCGATTAGGACGATTGGAACGGCCGATAATCGCACAAACAGCATGCCTTGGTACCGCACCTGCACTCATGACCACGATAACAATGTGCGGTGGGCAGGCCTCCGGTACATGCCCTGCTGATCTACATGTGACTCTAAATTGCGCCAGAGCCTCAGCAGGCGCGTGTCGGCCAAACCGCCCATGCTTCCATCAGATGGGGACGGGGAGACAACAGAGGTGCTCCAACACAAGCTTGCCGATCTGTGTATGTCGCCCGATCCCACACTGTCCCGCATGCCCTGTCCCCGCTATCAGGAGCGCACCGCTGTGATGTTGAAGCCGACAATGAGCCCCTTTTTGTTCTCTACAATCTCTGGCTGGAGGGTGGACAGGCGCAGGCTGCGTGCCGCGCCGTTGCCCACGTTGTGCACCAGCACGCCAAGAGTTGCGGGGATGGAGGGCTCCACGACATCATCGGTGAACGGATTGTCACCCTGCAGGCATTCGCATTCAATGATTGGCATCCCTACGTGTACTACGTGTACTACGGTACTCTTGTCATGATGGCCAAAGAATGGTGTGGCTTGCTATGATCGTCGCAGGAGTGTGAGGCAGCTACCGGCAAGGAACCTGCGGATCTGCATCATACTGGTCATCAGTACGATGCCTGGCACTCGGCGGCGCGCTGGCCCCACACCATATCACCACAGAGTGTAGCACACCAGCAGCAAGGTGGCGCTCAAACCAGGCAGGCTCACTGTGCATGAGGCTAGCGTGTCTGTGCACGAAGGATCTGAGACTTGAGTGTCCATCAGGTTCGCATCGTGGCAGCAACGCATGGCAGCACACTGGCAGACGGGTGATGCAGTGAGGCGATCCGCCCACCCACCTGCACAAATCGCTCAATGTAGTACCCCACAACCAGGCGTGGGTCGGGTTGTACCGTAATCAGCGCTGGATCAAGCTCGACGTATTCACTGTCTGGAATGCCCACTGGAGTGGATGCCTCCAGTTCATACCTGCATGCGATTGCGTTGCAGCAAAGCAACAGCAGGGTGTGGAGCCATGCTTGCTGGCGCAGCTTCCTTGACGGTCCAGACGAACACTTGCGCACACACACAATGCCAGACCTGAAATTTTGCATTGTGCAAGAACTCATGGGCATGGAGCAAGAATGCCGGTATGTCAGCATGCCGGTTGATTCATGAATCATGACTGTGTGTACTGTGTGTATAAGTGCAGGTGACTCACATGAGTGTACCGCCGATGTAGTAGTCCGTAGCGCCTGTGAGCGCCGCAGCATCGCGGGGCGCCAGCAGCCACGACGCCATCCCTGACTTGCCGGCCGCCAGCTGCCACACGGAGTCTAGAGGCACCGCCGTCGACGCGGACGTCACATTACTGCTCGTGGTGTTCGCCCCGGCGCCAGTGCTAGTATTTCCGGCGCCCTTGCCGTCCAGCATGAGGTCGTCAGTCAGCTGCAGAGCTCCGATGGCGAACTTGCTGCTGGCGAGCAGCTGGTAGGCGGTGGTGCGCACCTCCAGGCGCACGGTGATGTTGCGCATGCGATGCGGCGTGTCGTTCTCGAGCCCCAGGTAGGCCGCAAATGCCTGAAAGTGAGGCGCAAAGAGACAGTGAGAGTCCAAACGTTACCTACCGTCGTCTGAAGAAATGGTACATGTTTGGCACCTCATACCTCCAAATAATCCTTCCCGAATGGAGGACCCCACGTGCACGCGTGTGGCAGAGCCGCTTGTGCACACACACACGTCCGTACTCGCCCGACATGGAACAGCCGTGCATAATGCGGCCTCTTGGAAGCGAATAAGCGATACAAAGTGGTAGTATGATAAGTCCTGCCAGTAGGTGCATGCACGCCTACCTGGCGTGTGTTGACCAGGCGCTGCGTGATGCGGATCAGCACGCGCGCGCACGTGCCAGCAACCTGGACCCCCTCCGCCGCCACCGCCTGGGTGGTCATCACGAGGGCCGTGTCGACCGACGGGTAGCCAATCTCAAGCGCAAGCAGCGTCTGATTGAGCCAGAGGGAGTAGAGCGCGGCTGCTGCACGGACGTCCATAGGCGGATTGGCCAGGTTGTCAGGGTACGCTGCGCCTGTGGTTCCCCAGATGGGATCGGTCGGCGGCTGCGGCTTGGACATGGATTGATTGTACCCCTTGATCACCACCTGTACGTGTGATGAGTGGTGACCCAGGTATGTGCGCCCCACATCGAGCGGCAGCACGTCAAAAACCCACAAACATACAAGGCGAGGAACACGCAAGAGTCACAGGCAGGCAGGCATTCAGGGATGGCGTGCTGCGTGCATGGAGGCGCAACGCAAACGGATGCTTGGTCTCGCTTGTCACAGTGTTCTGTCTGGTGTTCTGGCAGCCTGCTGTGTACAGTGGCATGTATGAGCGGCGCACCTGAGACACCAGCTCGCCAAAGGCTTCATAGGTGGCATTGCTGGGATCAAAGGGCTGAGACAGGTGTGTGATACCGGAGTTCCACCTGTGGGGCGACCCAGCAGATCAAAGTCAGGTGGGGACGAAGATAACTACTGGTGCCAGTATGAGCACCAGACCGGGATACACAGGGTGTTGCTGTTGAGAGCTGTGACCAGGCCGAGCATGTTGCATGGGTTTTGGCCTGCTGCAGGATGGGGGGCAAGGATTATGTGATCCTTGCCCCCCTCCCTGCCCCCCGGATGCAGGTGTGCATACGACATTCAGTTGATGCCAGCCAGATGTGTTCTCCAGGGGCAGGCCGGGCGATGCAGTCCACAAGCCGGGAAAGGGCATCGCAAAAGACAACGGGATGAGAGTGCAGCACAAGGCAGATCATAAGCGCAATGCAGCGTGTGTGCTTGCTCGCATGTGGTGCATGTCAGCCCGCACCTTGTGATGAAGGCGCGCCTGACGGTGGCGTTGACGAACATGGGCAGGTTCAGGCCCGCCAGCACGTTGGCCTCTGCCGCCGTCACTGTGGGCCCCCCGGCTGAGCTATCGGCAGTGGCCTGATAGAACGCGGTGTCCCACAGAGCTGAGGAGGACCAGTACACCTCATCGTTGGTAACTGCATGCGAGCACATGTAGCGATCCACCGTTGTATCCCATTGCTGGCTTGCTTTCGTGATGAAGGCAAGGATAACCAGCAGTAGTCCACAACCCCAGTGCATTCGGGAAATGTGAATTAGGGATGGGCTGGGTGGACACGAGCACCGATGTGTGTGGTCACCATCGTTCCTCAAATCAGTTCTGCCAGGTTTCATCATTGGGACACGCCGTATGATACAGTTGTGCGCATGCGGTAGTGATAGCAGTGCTGCGGTTGGTGTCAGCCGTTGTGTCGCGAGCAATGCCATGCCATCCCAGGGTGTGGAAACCAACAAAACCAGCAGCTGTGGCTCTGCCCACTCACAGTTGCCCCAGGTCGCCTCCCAGCCAGGGCCGTAGTAGACCTGCTGCGCCGCCATGTGTACTGCGGATGCGGTGTACCACCACATCATCGCTTGGCGCTGCGGTGTGATCACGTGACCGATCATCGGCACGACATGCCACGGAAGATTGCCTGCGGAACAAAACACCAAGATGTCCACACCGCATTACAAAGCTTGCTGTCTTTGATTTGGCCTCAATCGGTGGCATACACAACTTTGGTGCAGGTGGCTTGTGTGCCTGTCAGCATTTTCATTCCGTACACACGAGCAGTTTGTGTGCACGCAAACCACATCAGCAGCGGCAGCAGCAGCAGCAGCAGCAGCGGTGTGCGCCGTACCTGTCCAGCTGGTGAGGCTCCGCCTCTGTGGGCTACCTCCGCCCCCACCGCCGCCTCCGCCACCGCCGCCAGGGCTGCCCCGGGTGCATTTCTCAACAAGGGCAGCGAAGCACTTGACAATGGGAATCTGCAGCAGCAATGCAAAATACCAGCAGGCACCATACGTCTGTGGGTGGATGGGCTTTGCAATTCACTGTTGAAATTCATGTGTTTTTATGCTGCGGAATTGAGGCCCAGCACACCCTAGCATGGGTAGCGGCAAAGTGGAATGCATCCTGTGCCTTTTGAGTTGGCTCGCCTGTCTGCGTGTATGTGCATGCACAGGTGTGAGAGGGAGATAACAGATCACTGAATACACTGAAGGTGGGCAAGGCAGCAACGTGAAGCACCGCTAGCATACATTAAAAGACGGGCCAGGGACTCGGGCTACAAACCACTGAACCAGGCGGGTGCTCTCACGTTCTTGAGGATGAACCACCCTGCTGGCGTGATCAGCGCACGCCTGGCGGCCATCACACCCTGCAGGGCACGCGGCGTGTGTGCCGTGGCGTGCAGAGAGGTCACGGCCTCTGCCATCGCTGTGGCGGCCCGCCTCACAGACGCCACCTGCAGCTGCTCGCTGCCGCTGCTGCTGCTGTCGCCTGCTCCCTCTGCAGACACAGCCAGCGCGTAAAGCTCGCGCATGACTGGGTTGGATTCGCCGCTCGTGCCTCCATCGCTGACATCATGGCCCTCCTGGGCGATGGCTTGAGACACGTCAGGTGCACTGGCATCCGCGTGCAAAGTCAGCATGCGGCGGCGCTCAGAGGAGGAGGCATCTGATCCAGGGGCGCCTCCCAGAGACTGTCCGCCGGCTCCGTAGGCGTTGTTGCCGCCATGGCTGAGGTACGATCCCTTGTTGTTCGATGCCCAGTCCAGAGCTTTTTGTATCCACTCCCTGAAATCCACAAGTGCATGATTGTGTTGCATGGGCTGCTAAGCTTGTGTTGCATGACTTGCGTGTGTCATCTGTGTCACGATTAAGCAAACAAAGGCTGCATGTTGACTGCATTGACCGGCGGCCGTACACGCAACCTGGTAAAGGATCATGGGCACCAACATGCAGCACAGCTGCACACAGTCTCATGTACAGCACGTGCATGGGAATGTGTGCAACGCCAATTGCGCTCGTTGCTGAATACGCATGCGCGCAGCGTGCAGGCAGTCGTTCCAGCACGCGAAGGATCATGCCTGCAAAACATAAGTCACGATGCACACCGTATTGATTTCTTGATCCACCTACTTGTTGTTCCATGCGGAGTACAGCGCCCCTGCAAGTTTCTTGAGCCATCCCGCTGGAAGCGCCTCTCCCACGATGCACAGCATGGCCTTGGAGGCCTGCTCCACACACTTATCGCACAGGCTGAGAGGAGGCGACCCGCCGCCCATCCCACCGCCTGATCGCACACACACAGGCCAAAGGCAGCAGCTGCTGAGGCAAGCAGAAACAACACATCTGCACTTCTACTTGTCATTTAAAGGGTCAATTTGGTACCAAGGCAGGAGCGACTTGGTTGGTGCTAAGAGTATGCAAGGATGCTTTGCTGCTTACTCACCTCCTCCGGAAGAACCGCCGCCGCCCCCACCGGCATCGCCGCCGCCTCCGTAACCGCCACCGCCACCGCAACGGCCGCCCCCGACCCGGCTAGTGATGGACCCTCCAGCACCCCTGCATGCAGAAGGTGCAAGCAGCAGTGCGCACAAGGGCTGGATTGGGCAACAGACGTTGTCACTCACCACCGAGTACTGTGGCTGGAGGCGGTCGAACAAGCTTCCGCGCCAGGTTACCAGCGGGCATGCGTGTGTGCTGGTGACGAGGAATTTGCAGTGTGGTTTTCTGACATGCATGTTTGCGATGTGACTTGCCTTTCACCACTATCATCGCACAGGTCCTTGAAGATGATGCTGATTTCACCCGCTGGGCACCCGCCGCCACCGCCGCCCTGCAAGCGCCGCCGGCCACCTGAACCCGCGGCACCCAGCCCCATGCCACCAGGCCGGGAGGCAGCGGACGCACTCGCCAACGACAACCCTGAACCGCGCTGATGCTGATGGCCAGACAGGCGGCGAGCACCTTCGAAACCAGCGGTGTCACCATTAGCGCCGCTGTTGAGGTGAGCGGTACAACCGTACTGCGGGTCGGTTTTGGCCTCCATGTGGTACCGCGCATGCGATTGAGCTGGCTGGGATCCAATCTGATGTCCATCAGTTGTTTCGTCGTCACCAGGCAGGAGACTTCTACGCCTTCCTGTCAGGCTTCCAGGGTCAGTGGTGTTGTCCCCGCCAAGCGTGCCTTGCATGCTCTCCCTCCGCATCTCCTCCAGTCGCTCCACCGCCCCTGGCTTTGCCGCAACGGTGAGATTGACGAGCAGCGATGTATTGGCGGGCAGGATGCCGATGTACAGCAGCGTAATGCCATCGTCTTGTGGGACGATTGTGATGTCTGGTGCAGGAGCAAGGCAGTAGCAACCCAGCGACAAAACAGGAGAACAAACGGCAGGCACACTGGTTGCAACAGCGATTGCTTTTCTGTATGCCTCCCACTGTGTGTTTGCATAGCCATGTTGCAATGCACAGGCAAGCGGGGACTGTTCGGACTAGCGCAGCACCACACCATGCATTATGCACATCCGATCATCAGCCACACTGGCGTACCTGACCACATGGGGCGGCCCACCATGGAGGTGTAATTGACAAAGCGGTACGAGGACAGCGACCAGGACACGAACTGCAGGCAGGGCGCAGAACGCATACATTAGGTACACACTGGTCAGTTGCCCAAGCATGCAGGCACGCAGAGAGATGGCGAGCACAATCCTTGCCGCACATCACAACCCAAAGCCTGCACACGCACTTGTGCCTCATCATGGACACGCCCAAAACTCCTACCTCTCGCCCCCAGCCCCGTTCCTGCCTGGCCGCCTTTTCCCAGCCCCCCCCTGGCCCCCTGCCATTAAACACGTATGCTCACATGCACACGCTAAACATGATGCAGTACATGTCCAGTCACTGGACATTGTTTTGTGGACGGGCAGGGTGTTCTGGGCAGGGTTACAGGCTGGGAAACCTCTGAAGAAGCAGGTGGCAACAGGACAGGGCAGACCTGACGCCCTACAGCCGTAGGATGTCCACAACTCTACATACCTCGTCATCGCCGGGCAGCGGGAAGCGCATGTCATCCGCCTCCACCAGGCCGGTGTTGGTGATGTTGATCGTCACGGCGCCGTCCCGTATGAGGTCCTCGTAGTACATCAGGGGGGGCTCAAACAGCACCACAGGCATCGGCACCTGCAGGTATAGTGCATTGCTACATCAGCATGGGCATCCCCGCCGTTCGGTTGGATTTTCATGCATACGCGTGAATGGCCAGCCGGCCAGGCACACGGCCCCTACAGCAGCTCAGGTACACTACTTTTGTAGACTGTGTGGTATCGTGACTGACGTCAATCTGTGTGCTTACGTAGGTGAGGTAAACGATGTAGATGTCGATGATGTTTTCCTCAGTGTACACGGTGGGTACCGCGTAGAACGTCACTCGCACCGCCTGGCGGCCCAGAAACACGCGCACGTAGTCTCCTGCAGGCATTGTTGTGGCAACATGCAGCTACAAGTATGGTGCCGAGGTAACGGAGCTCAAGCGGATACGGGCAGGAACGGAACCAATAGACCCAAAGGAGCACAGTACATGTAGTACATGCATGATCAGGAATTATATATCGAGTCTGCAGGAGCTGCATTGCTCCTGGGCGCCTGTGCCAACTACGTCGGCTACGCACCTGTGCCCGTGACGGCGACCAGTATCGACACGGGCCTGTGGTCCGGCTCCGAAACCTCCAGCTGGTAGGTTCCAGGCAGCAGGTTGCGGAAGGTGGCCAGCCCGCTTATGTTGGTCTGCATGCATAGTACACGCATTTGCACACAGTGAGCCAAGGTGTTCAGCTCCATGGCCGTTTTTGGGCGCAGCAGTACCAAATGTGGACAGTCTGCACTGGGCAGTGCGCCCTGTGTAATTCTGATTCGTATGCGGCTCCGACAATGACGTGATGCCAATGGGCTCCTCAGCCCCTCACCGTGGCAACGAGGCGGTTTGAGATGGCGTCTGTGGCGCCTGTGCTGGGCATGCCGGGCACCAGGCCTGGCGTCAGGACCACCAGCGCGCCCTTCACGTGGGGTTGTCCTGGCGCGTACGCCGAGTACCTGCACACATGCCATTTACACGCATGTTGCGACCAATGTGGATGACGCTCGCAACGGTTAGGTCCGGGCCGTGCACATTGTGCAGCAGCGCTGGTCGACTCCTAGAAGCATCGTATGCATCCTGCAGTACTCTCACAAACCGAGTGCAGCGTACTTGAATCCCGACCTCCTCACCCCTTCCTGGCCCATCATGGTCGCGCATGGCATGTGGCTCGCGCATAGGTTTCGTGCTTATCACCATTTGACATGATGCAAGCATGTTGAGTGGGGCTGAGCAGGCAGTTGACGCAACTCACTCGTCCACAACATCCACAGTGATGTCGCCCCGTCCAGCGGCCGCCACGTATAGCTCAAACGGCAGCGACACCTGCGCGCCCTGCCCGTCATCCAACGTGATGCCACCAGTGTAGCGGTAGCCCAGCTGTGTATCCGGCGCTGCAGACAGGAAGACGATTGCTGCATTTTAAGTGTCGACAACTGGGCTTGAGGAGGTCATGTGTGAGCCACGTACGCTACCATGTACCATCCCATCCCATCCCAAAGCGTTTCATCCTGCTTATGTCTGTGCAATGTTATGCAGGCACCAATTGCGCCAAGGGATGCGCAAGGGCGTGTGGTGGCCATCAAAATTTGCACAAATGGCATAAGGATGTTGTTGCAAGTCGGCGCAACTTACGTACAGACACGGCAATGGGTAGCTCCCGGCTCTCCCCAGCACCGATCGGCAGCAGAGGGCCTGCCTGAGTCCACCGCAGGGGCAGGTCGACAGCGATCGCAGGCAGCGGCAGCGGCCCGGACCTGACCCCCCCGGTGTTCTTAATCACCACAGTAACGATGGACTGTTTTCCTGGCTGGAACGTCCCTTGGAGCTTGCTTGGCGTTGCCACAAGCACAGCGGTCCCTCGCACGATCAGCACACGCAGCACCAGGGTTGCTGAGAGGCTGGTTGACTGTGCACACGTCACACGCAGGGTGATCACCGCTTCCTGCCCCTGCTTGGCATGGCTGGAGGCTGTGAGGGAAAGACCCAGCGCTAAGCGCTGAGGCTGAGAAGGGCTGGAAGCTGAAGAGGACTTGTCTGGGATGAGCACGGCAACCGCCCAGCTGAGCACGGCATCGGCTGCTGAGGCGCTGATGGCGGGGACGGACGAAACCACCTGCAAGGCAAATCCAGAACGCATCCGTATGTGGGTTGGGTGCTGGGTTGACACGCTTGGACGTCGGGCATCCGTGCATGTGTGGACCGCCCCAGACAAACGGTGCACACAAACAAGCATCGGCGCCACTGTTGCAAATATAGCTCAAGAGAAAGCAATACTGGTCAGCACGATCGTTTGATCACAGCTTGCATGCTCCAGCACTCGCTGCAAGCCCGACAGCAGCATAATGCTGCTGCTGTGCTGCCCCTTACCGCTGCTTGCAGGCCAGTGAGCGCAGAAACGTCGTACTGCAGCAACGCCACGGGCATCAACTCCAGGGAGGCGCTCTCCTGCATCATTAGATGGCATGACCAACGGACCAGGTTGGCAGCATCACATTTGAAGTTTAAGTGGTTTTAGCGGTGTTGCAGGTGCACCTGATTTGACTGGCGCGCCAGCACAAGCACTGGCTTGCTGTTAATCCTCATCCCCCGCACGCAGTCGTCTCACCTCCAACATGAGCCGAGGAGATACAAAGTATGGGTCCAGTGGGAGCCCCGGCGCAAGGCTGACGCCCAGGCGTAGCGCCTTATACGAGCGGTACTGTACCGCAGACGCGTACTCGGATGCAGGCGGTACACCAGGCGGGGCCGTGTCAGCAGGATGGCGAGCAAAGGCCATGTAGACACTGCACAGCCGGCATGGGTGGATAGGAAGGGCCTCAGCTGGACCTGGGTTTACTACAAGACACATGCATGCAAGGGGAGCAGAGGCCATTCGGCCGGCATGCTCCTGATGTATGTTACTTAACGCATGCATGCAAGGTGAACAAGGGATTCACTGCATGCCACCGCCCAGACCTGCATACTTGCTTTCGTGTGTGCTTACCCGTCCGCTGTGATGGGGGTTGTGTAGCGAGCCTCAAATGTCCCAGCAGCATCCGTCACGCTTGCTGGCAGCTGCAGGGCACCATTATCATGGCAGGTGACACACAAGAGCCACACCACCACGCGTCGCCCGGCAACGCCGCCCGCAGTGGCAGAGGGAACATTGCCACGGATTGAAACCACAGCACCAGCTCGAATCCACAAGTTGGGTTGTAGCGGCTGACTGCTGGTACCGCTTGTATTGGATTGCGGTACAGGAATTACATCGTCCTGTACGGCAGCTGCCACGTTGACCACCTGAGGGCTGTAGGCCCGCTTGTACTGCAGTGTGAAGCTGTACTGCGCCTTCCCAGCAGGACTCGCGCGGGCCGCTGTCAGCGTGAAGGAGGTCTGCAGGCACCACACATGCGATAAGCCGATAACCACTCCTGGAGCCTGGACACACCGGGAGGGATGGCCGAGCATGCACATGCATTGGATGCCTAGACAGCGCGTGTGTGACCAACACCCCACTCCTCCAGCGCCGTGCTGGGGCCTTGAAGAAGCACGCACTTACCGAGCGGGTACCAATGTCAGTTGGTAGGGTGACAGATGTACCGCTGGTGGTGTTGCTGCCGACCCATGAGATTGTTCCGCCTGGCCCAAGCACCAGCTCTGGCCATTGCTCTGCTCCAAACAGCGTCCATGTCACGCTGGGATCTGCAAGGCGTGCAGGATGCAATGCAGGATGCAATCCACAGATAAGTCAGAGGCTGCCTCAACTCATAACAGCGTGATGACCCATGCGCTGTTGCAGCACTCCTCTTTGTGTGAGTGCACCCAGCTATTTTCACTCAGAATTTCAACCACCACCTGGTAGCGCTGACCGCCTTACCGTTGACCAAGGACGGTGGGTCGGTCACCGGCACCAGCTTGAAGGCAGCGCCCTCCACCAACGTCGCCACACGCGTGGACGTGTTGATGAAGTCGATGCGTGTAATGGCGATAATGGGCGGTGGCGGCGGCGACGGGGCCGCTGCAGAACAGGCCGGGTTGTCATCCTTGGAGGTGCAGGGGATGCACGTACCCAGGGAGCAATAGCCCCGCCCGTCGCATCCGTCCACGCCACCCCCAGCGCACGTAGTAGTGAACAAAAGCAAGCCTGGCAGCTTGACGATCTCGATATACTGGTTAGAGCCGGGCATTGGCCCGGTCACAAGTGTGACGGTGGCCTCCCCAAGTACGAAAACAGGCGCGACGGTGCACCTGCGGCGGGGGTTCAACCCAGTCAGTCAGTGGCAGCAGATGGGCGAGCGCATCAATTAGAACGCAATGGGGTACCCACAGGTTGGATCGCTAGGGAATGGACCAGATTGTGTCTCACAAACGGCTGCGAAGCCAAGGGGAGCCTGCTTCGCTGGGCAGGTGAATCATTGCCGGGATTGATACATAGTAGTAACACACGCGTCTGCACACACGCACGGGCAAATACAAAAGGTCTGCACCTACCTGAGGGAAGTGCTGTCGATGTACAGCGCTGGTATGGTCATGTTGACTACGCCTGCCAGTTTGCATGCATAGCCGATGGGATTCTGTGGAAACAGCACCCCACGAATAAACAGCTCCCCGCCTGTCACGGAGGGCAACGACGTTGGGGTGAAGTGGTAGAAATCCTGGTTTTCCGGTGGAGATGGAGGCGGTGGAGGTCTGGGTGGTGGTGGTTGAGGCGGGCTTGTCACGGACTTTGGTGGCGATGGCGGGGGGAGGGGGG
>BDDA01001691.1:0-13848 GCA_001662385.1 Chlamydomonas asymmetrica | reverse complement strand
GGTGTGATGGTCTGGTGTGTGTTTAGAGTTGGTTGGTTCCCGTGGGGCCATGCAGTGTGCTTACCGTGGGGCCGTGCAGTGTGGTTATGTTATGCGGGTCTGGTGTGTGTGGGGGGTGGGGGGGGGGGAGGGGGTGCAGTCATGGCAGTCTGGGCTTGAACGAGCTGCACAGGTCTGGAAGGGTCGCTCGCATTGGTGATGGATGATGAGGGGATAGTGGTGTGCCCGGCGCTCCCTCAGGTGTGGTGTCGCTTCACACACAGCTTCACGCGTGGCGACCACCTCGATGCACGCAACCGGCGCATGCATGGAGGAGGCGGAGCGGTGAGCGGCCAGCAGTAATACCAACGCAATAATAATACAGGAGGAGGAGGAGGAGGAGGAGTCGGCCTGCGGTGTCCTGTGTCCTGGGGCCTTACGTTCAAGTGGCGGTGGCCGTCAGGCACGGACAACCCGAACCAGACGAGCGATGACATGCTATGAGCCTATGAGTGACTATGACCCCTGCCCTCCCCTGCCCTCCCCATATCATGCATATCCCAAGGGGGCCCTGAACCCCCTTGAGCACACTCTGCCCAACCATTCACCACCTGCAAGTGTTGCACCCCGCCCACGGGATACAACCGCTGCACCCAAGCCATCCACACAATGTATCCAAGCGTGCACCGGTTCAAGCAAGCGTCCACCACATGCACGGGTGTGTGCGCCCACCTGCTCGGTCTCCACCTCGTTGGCCACCTTGCCCGCATCGCTCAGGCCGCGCTTGAGGAAGCGCGTGCCGGCAAAGTGGCGGGAGCGCCGCGCGATGACCGTCACGATCAGCTGCCGCCCAAACACTGCGTGCATTCATGCATGCATGTGGCCGATGTGGTTGAGGTCGGCCATCAATCCATCATTCATGGGCACATGGGGCCACGCAAGTGAACTTAATAGAACACACAAGGACCGTGCAATTGACAACGACCAAATGCTAAAGTTCCATGTCCCGCGCCCCACGCGCACCTCTCCCCCCATAAACACACCAACGTTGTCCATGCGGTGCATGCGGCGCCCAAGGTGGCTAATTACCTGTACACTAGCTGTGCTGGATTACACTGTACCGTATCGCACTATAGTACCGCCCACCTGACACCCTGCGCTGCTCCCAGTAGCCATGCACCAGCGGCACCACCCACGCGTCGCTGCCCACTGCCGCCCGCAGGTCTCGCGTGAGGTGGCCGTTCCACACAAACATGTTGTCAAACACGCTCTCGCCGCCCACGCTGCTGCTGCCAGGCGCCCTAGGGAGCAGGCTCTGCACGCAGCAGCAGCAGCAGCAGCAGCAGCAGCAGCAGCAGCAGCAGCAGCAGCAGCAGCAGCAGCAGCAGCACGCACCAGGCCAAGCAGTGGCAGCTGTCAACAACCCACTGGAGAGGTGCGGCTGTTAAGGCGCACATGATGGAGGCAGGGAACTAGCAGTAGGGCGCCCTAGGGCTGTTCAGGCCACAGGCCCCCCCGATGTTGGGGAGCAGCGTGCACGGTGTGCATGTGCAAGGCAGGGGCTATGTGTCGGTACACATGCGCCTGCATGCTTTCTAGATTTGATTTACACTTTTTGTGTACATTTGGAGCGTTCTAGCTGAGGCCAACGCTCCCCTCTAGTGGAAGACAGACAATGCTCGCAAAAGCGAGGCAATGCATGCGCTCTAGCCAACATCACCCCCCCATACCAGTGCCATGGCGGGTCCGTGTGTTGACCCTGTGCAACACCCGTGAATACATGCCTAGGCGTGCATAACATACGCCTGCGCTGCGCGTGCCAGCACAAAATGCGCCCTGTGCTGGCGGTGTGGGGCGTCCTGTGGGCTACACACTGACCTCCGCGAGCTTGGGCGGTCCGCAGCAGTTGTACTGCAGCGTGCATGCCAGGTTGTACGTGTACGAGAAGTAGAACTGTTTGGTGAGGTCCAGCCCCATGAGCAGCTTCCTGTAGCGCTTTTCAGCTGCGGGGTCCCAGGACACGCCGTTGCTGCTGCCGCCCCCCGATGAGTGCAGCGGCACCATCGCCACGCCCGACACGGCAAACACCTTGTGACCTGAGAGCCAAGAACCCAGTCAAGGTTGGAGGTCCGTGAAGCAGGGAGATTCTAGCCACAGCAGCCCAGTGTTCCACACCCCTCTCTCCCTCCTCCCCCTGCCTCCCCGCTGGTGCGGGACAAGCCGGCAAAGGTCCAGGATGCGGTATGCATATGTCCTTCCATGCATAGGCTTGCTAACTTACCACATACCAGCCCTACATACGTCTTCTTGGTGATCAACAGCAGGTAATACGTTTCGGTGAAGCGGATGCAGCCAATGATGCCGTGTGCCTGCACGCGGCGCGAGCGCACCGCAAAGGCACCAAACACAAGGGCAACTCGCTCGTATCGCATGTATATGACTGACAACACTCTCACAACTTGGGCTTTCATAGTAGTGCCCAGAATCCGCGGCCAACTGAACCCTACTTGACTGCAACTCAACGTTCACTCACGTGAGAGACTAGCTGCAAGCCTCCAACAGCCGAGTTGCTCTCGTTCACGTCCTTGAGCAGGGCATTGACCTCATTCACGTTGTAAGTCCTGGGATCCTCTGTCACGTGCAACCGCACGTCCTGCTTGCTAATTTTGAGGAGCGAGAACGTCTTGCGGTGCTTGCAGTGTCCAACTATGAATACACGGCCCCTGGTCTCATACACAGAGAGATTCTGGAAAGGCACCAGGGGCGCCGCTGTGCTGGCGACGTGCGCCGCTGATGGCGACGCCATAGTGCAGTTCGCCCCTCGAGCGCTGGCCCAGTGGGTTGGCCCCAAACAAGGACCCGATCTATGTACTGGACATCACTCTGCATGAAATGTACAAGGGGTACATGCAGCGCTGCAGGTTGTAAAGAAGTCATGCCACGCCCTTATGATGTGCACCCTCCTGCCAGCCCTCCCGGGAGTCTTCAGGGTGTCGGGAAAGTCACGGCAGGGGGACTGGTTGGACTTGGGTGCGCTTCAGCGGAGACACCAAGCGGACTAGGCAGCCTGCTGTTGCTTACTGCGTGTCTGCTTTCTTGTAGTCTGGTCCCTCACTCGTTGCTCAGTCATTGCGTGAAATGCAGTCCATTTTGCGCCGGAGCGCGCAGCGCTTCCTTGGCGTGCGCCAGATGGGCGGAGCTGCCACTTCATCTAGCCAGGAGGCATTCTGGGCGCCTTACTTTCCCAAGGTGTGCTAGGGTTAGGTATCAACACTTTCCGCCCTCTGCGCAAACGGGGGTCCATTGTTATTGTTAGCTTGGACGCAACGCGTGTTTGGTGGTTTGCAACTCCTTGCAGCCTGTTGTGACTGCTGAGGCCACCAAGACACAAATGAAGAAAGAGATGCTGGGCTTCTTGCTGCTTGGTGAGGGCAAGGCATGACTGGAAGTTTGTACTGTGTACCTCATAGCTGCGAGTCACCAACCCTAACCTTGACGGCAGTAGCCTTGTGATGTTTTAGCAAGCCAGATGTGGTGCGCCATGCCCACGCATACCTGTCTCTGGTGGCCAGGGCTGTTGCAGGAATCAATGTGCACGAGCACTTGCTGAGGTACTGGGCCCGTGTTTTGGTGTGCACCGTGCCGCAGGCCCCGTTGGTGCTGGCTTTATGTTCTATGACTTCTTTGTGGGGCTTGAGGAGGAGCACGAGGTGACCATCCCGCCGTACCCGTGGATGAGGATTCGGCGCGTGCCGGGCATGCCTTGGGGCGAGGACGGCCTGTTTGAGAAGAAGCCTCGCGTTGCCAAGACCTGGCCGCCAGAGGAAGGCCTGCCAGAGGCTGGCCACCATTGATCGTGCCTGGGTACACCGGTGTCTAACGCACACAAGCAAACGCGCCTTGTGTGCCGCAACACGCTCTGCGTGTCCTCTCCTTGGCTTGTCTCTGCAGCTTATGTACCCTTGACCTAAGTACATGTGGTGTGATGACACGCCAGACACTGCCCTCTTGACTCGGGCCTCGTAGGTAGACTCAGTTTTCCCTTGCTGCCGTTGTGGGCTGACCATGCCACAGTTTGTTTGAGGGGCGGTTACCTCCACGGTGCTTCCTTACATGAAGGTGCACTTTATTAGCCTTTGACTGCACCGTTACAAACCGTTCCAAACCTAAACTGGCGACCTCCATGCACACGCCCCATGCGCACGCGCTCGCACTTGACCAGCAGCTACTTGTACATGGGGTCGTGCACCAACAGCGGAGACAATTTGTCACTGTACTGGTGCTGTTTGTAAAGCGGTGCAGGCCTGTCATGCCATGCCTGTGTATCTGTTGGTTGCTCGCCACATGGCGACTGTCCATGACAGCTTGCATCAACGCGCCTATACATCCATCCACAAAGCAAGAACTGGCAGCAACCCAGGCACCGCCACCTGCCAACAACAGCTCATGCATGCGATGAGCTGTGTGAAATACCACTAGTACCACAATGTTTGCTGAGTGCTAGACGACGGCAGCAGGCGCGTTTCACAGCACCACGTGTTGACATGCGAGGCAGCAGGGTGCAGAGCAAGCTGGTGGAGCTGCCGCCCTCTGCACAGCCACTTGAGCGTATCGCTGCACATGGTAGTTCCAACATCAGCCAGGTTGGCAGCCTGTACACGGGCATCCACACCGGAATTGACTGACCCCAACACACTCTTATCTCTGCTACACACTCATATCTCTTGCTACAGCCCGCGCGTGAGATAGTCCAGGATGCGCTTGGCCAGCTGCTCTGCGTGAGCGGGGTTGGTCCTGAAGTTGTGGTCTGCTCCCTCCACCAGGCTCAGCGTGTGCTGCTTGATGGCCTTGGCGAACGCGTGCGCGTCCTCCACAGGAGTGGTCTTGTCCGCGGTGCCGTGTATGGTGAGCACCTCCGTGAGGCTGATGCGCTTGACCGCGGCCGCCATGTCCATGTTCAACCGCTCCTCCATGCTCTGGTAGGCGGAAAGCACAGCGAGACGCGGGGTGCGGAAGGTGCGCAGCATATCGTTGCCGAGGCGTTGCTTCATGCATCGCGCACACTGACAGACATGCAAGCGTGACAACTGACAAGTCTCAACTGCGCACAGGTGCGTGCTCGCGCAGCACGCCTGCAAGCGGCATGAAAGCCATCAGGCCATGCCAGCACGGGCCTGAGGCGGTGCACAGCAGCGGTGCTGGAACACAGATACTGCGATACATCATGGGCGCCTCGTGCGTTCGACACTGTGAAACTAGCAAACTCGGTGGTGGCAGCCACGCTCGGGGCCATCCTAAAATGCTGTAATGGTTAGGTGTTGAAGCGCTCTACAAGGTGATACTCACCCTCCACGTACCCATGGTTGCACCCACCGCTACAGCCCCTGTGCTCGCAAGCGAGTGCACGTGTTGATGCGCGGGTTGATGTCCCTGGTGCACGCTGAGCGCAGGTGGACGTGCACGTGTGCTCCCACATACATACCAGCATATGCACGCATCCGTCATTCATACCCATGTACAGCTTTGCATGCACCACTGTCGCCTGCCCTACATAAATTGCACAGACGGTTGCGTGCTCACCCGTTTTGTGAGCATGAAGTTGATGGTCGCGCCCGTGTCATTCCGCACGCTCTGCTGCACCTGCCCCAGCGAGTTGAGCCGCTCAAGTATGTCCTCGCCAAACCGCTCCTTGATGCCGCGCTTCATGTCGTAACGCCCTGGGCAACAAGCAGGTCAACGCAAACATGCGGGTGCAGCGCGGGTGTACACTCACTGGTCACAGCAGGGACAGCTTCATGTCCAAGCGTATGCAAGCGAGTCAGTTGGCAACAATAAAGGCCCTTGTGATTCAGGCATGCCGCGTATGCAGGCAAGCTCATGACTGCTAGCGGGCCAAACTGCCACGCCGATGCATTCCACATGCGTTCACACACGCAGTTCGGCACATGCCTGGTGTTGCCTGCTGCCACTCTCACGCGCCACTCACCAGCGACATTGACTATGTACTCTACATCCCCATCGTATTGGCTGGCATACAAAAGCACGTCATCGCCACCTTTGGAGTGCCCTGCACAGCCGAGCAGTGGTGTGCATGTGCACACGTACAGTTCAGGGGTCCACACAGGGCGCGAATGAGCCACGATGAAGGTATGCATGTTGAATGCACGTGGAACCATGGACAGTACGTAAGCCATTCAAAAACCGCACGAAGCTGGTTGCGGTATCCAACACTGTACCAAGCAGCAGTGCACAAAGCCACGGGCATGCAGTGCTTCAACATGGCGGTGGACTGGTGGGGGCCCCTGCCCAGCAGTATTGTGTGCCTGTACGTACCTACGACCGCCAGCACCTTCTTTTTCAACTGCTCACGCACATACCTCACAGCTGCTCGTATGTCCTGCATACACATGATGCAGACAATCCACCAGCAAGCATTTTGTCCGCTGCAATTGCTGCATTACAACCCGAGGCATCATGGTCTACACGCATGCACGCTCCTGCCGGTACGTACCGTCCGCCCTCCCCACCCAAGTCAGTTGTACATCATCCACATGCAAGCACGCGCCAAGCACTCGCACCTGAACCTCTTTCAGGTAGTTGCCAAACTCGAAGGCCCCTAGACACACAGAAGCACAGTGCGACAAGCAGCACGGCAGCACGCTAAGGTGCAACCGCGGGAGGAGATGCGGGACGTGAGCGACAATTCGACAGTGGGCAGAGCTGCTACAGCGAAAAGCAAAACAGGAACAAAAAGGCTGGGATCAATCACTCGAGCGAACCTTACCTTCGCTCTCGCCGTTGCCTGCAAAGTCGAAGCGAAGCACCCCAACCCCTGAGCTGGCAAGCGCCAGGCTTAATTGTGGCAGCACGAATCCGTCCTGCAGAGCGATGAACACATAACATCTTGGTGGCCTTTCTGCCGTCTGAAAGCTGTGACGACTTGACGCATGCAACCGAACAGTTCAGCGCATGTCTGCTTACGTTACCTTTGAGCTAGCATACCCGTGGCATAAAATCACCACATTCTCATACTTGGAGTCCTTGTCCAAAAGCAGCAGCCCAACGAGCTTCTCCCCAGTATCGTTCTTGAATGTCACTCGCTTCTCTATGAGGCCCACTGGAAGTTCTCTTGCTGCCTTGCTCGCACTACCATGCCCATGTGCGCCTGCAGGTCTGTGCTGCCCCATGCTCCCTCTGATCCCCCTGCCTGATGGGGTGATGGCGTGTAAGTGCCGGTGCTGCAGCAATCGCGACTCGTGAAAGCGGTGTTGGAAGGGCGCGCGCTGCATCGATCAAGTAGCAGCAAGTGTCAAGAAGGGGCAGCCTACAAGTGCATTCTTAGGGGGTCACCTCCTTTATGCGCTCAAATCTGATGGCTCTGCGCTTAGGTACTCTTAGCCCCCACCCTACATGACTTGGCGAGACCGATTACTAATTGAATTTACATTCACGACTTCATGCTCGGTCTGGCCACACTTGACCATACACACGCCTACTGTAATACATCATTGAAGCCACTCAGATACCCCGTTTGGCCCTTTGCTTTGGCTCTGCAGTTTCAGACGTCTTCAAAGCAACAGACGATGATGGCCACACAATGCCTCTCAAGAAGCAACAGGTTCAGACCGCCAAGCCACACACATATGGTTACAAATAGCATTATTCACAGCGTTCAGGTCGCCAGGCACTGCGATGGCCACTGCCAACCGCGTGCATGCCAAACGGGCGCCATGAACAACCGGCGAGCCGCACTGCTTGGCCTCACGTCTTTGGTGGCGTCCAGCTTGGCAGCAAGGCCCTCAAATGCAGAACCTACTGCAACCATTGGTGAGTGCGTCTTTGGCTCGCATCTGTGTTCACAATACTGACGTCCTGCCCGAACATAACTGGTTTGAGTGGGCCACAAGCCCGAAAGCACATCTGTGCTCCAACACCAACGCCTATTGTAACATGCAGAGCCTGTGTCTATCAAACTAGAGCTTGCACCGGACCAAAGCAAATACGACCCTGCGGTAAGTGCAGCCCGCCTGCTGAACATCTGCGGCACGCTCAGCCACGTCATCACCGCTGGACAGAGCCATGTTCATCATTATGCATCCATGCGTTCCATGTACTGCTTTGCAGCAGTGCAGTGTCAGCCTGGCTGCACTGCTTGTTTCGCCCAACATCCTGCCGGTCATGGTGTGGTCCACGTGACTGCGGGTGGAATGTATCCCAATTGCAGGACCCTGAGCTGCGTGAGGCAGCAAACCTTTTGCAAAAGGCGCTGAACAGCGAAGACGTCGTTCAGGAGGAACAGCTCTGGACAGGTACGGATACGGTTTCCGTGTCCTGGGGTCCGTGTCGACCGCGTAGTACGGGCTGTTGTTGCTTGTGGGTGGGGTGCGAAGTCACATGGCTAGTGCATGGCTGCGCATTCCCAGTGCACAGGTGTGGGTGTGAGGGTGTGCGTTTGTGCAGCAGTTGCTGCCCTCCGTCAGTGTGTTTGGGTAATCATGCAGCGTTGCGTGCACGTGCCCTACGTCCCCGCTTGCAGTCTATCTGTTTTGCTTGCGGCTTCCTCCAACAGTCCTGTGCGCGTCAAGCGGACTGCACGGTCACAGCTGAGACACAGCATTGACCTATGCCGTGTGTTGACATTTGTACATCATGATCTGAATGCATGCAGTCCGTGCACAATCTCTGCTTCATTCATTCTCCTTGCAGAAATCATTGAGCGCTACGGTGATTCGGGCAAGCCTTGGGTGCCTGACGTGGTGGGGCGCGCCTGGGGCAACCGCGGCAACGCCAGATCCCGCCAGGGCAAGCTGCAGGAGGTCCGTAGATGTAGGAGAAGCCAGTGGCAAATCCAATGAAGCATGCAATACAGAAGTGCATCGCGCATGGTGTGGCTAGTGTGGTGCGCAGGGACCCTTTACTGGGAGGTTCGTCCGCATGTGCTAATGTGCTATTGAACGTGCTACCTGTACTGCAATGTGAATATGTGATGTGATGTGGTCACTGCATGGGAGCAGAATGCACAGCCCGCTACCAAATGCAAGCTGTTCACAACCGCATCTTGTTATTGCTGGCTTGCATGTTGCAGGCCTTGTCTGACTATAATGTCAGCATACAGATATGCCCTTGGTCGGTCGACCCGGTGCTCAACAGGTGCGTGCGCGGCAATCAGCAGGGTCAGTGATGAACATGCAGGCAGCAACCGTGCATACATGCATCCAGCATGCATCATGAGTTCATCATGATTCATGATGCTGCCGTTGTGATACCGGCCGTGCAGCCACGGGCTTGGCAGCATGCATTCCTTTCATACACTGTACCACAACCCACTAATGCCGTGCGTGCCGATGTCCTTGCATTTAAGCCTTGACTGATGCACTGATCTGGTTTCACTGACTGCGCATTGGGAGCTCAGGCCTAAAGCCAGTGCACTGGACATGACCACCCTAAATGCGCTGCGGTGATGCGGGATGCTCCCCTGCAGGGGCGTTGTGTTGGAGGCCTTGGGGCGTTTTGAGGATGCCATTCGTGACTACCGGTCTGTGCTGGATGCAGCACCCAACGACCCTGCAGCTTGGAACAACCTCGGAAATGCGTCTGGTACGTCCAGAATGCATGTGTGTGTGGTTGCCAGGCCGAGCATAACAGTGGCTGTTTTGCCTCTGCGTTGCTCGTCATGGTGGTGAATAGGTGCTGCCACCACCTGCACGTGTTGGTGGTGTGGATGACGGGATGGTCATGCAACTCACCATGCACCTTGTCCCTGTCCGGTTTCCCGCAGGTGGTCTTGGGCGCTGGTCGGACGCTGTTGAGTACTACGGCAAGGCAGCCTCCCTGGCTCCCACCTTCGCATTCGCGTCAGCTAACAGGTGCGCACGCTTTGCGGATTCAATTCCCTGCTGGTATTTCCTTGTGTACCACCCAGGATCACTGAGCCACTGATACCGATACCTGGTGTATTGCGGATACCATACGCTCCCTGTCCAGCACACCAATCTGTAGCCTTGGCCATGCACCAGTGCATGCCACCTCGTGCAGTGCATGCATGCAGGCTGGCAGCATCTCACTGCCCAAACCCAACCTTTGCCCGCACATTCTCTGCAGGGCGCTGGCGCTGTTTCAGGTAGGGGAGACCGAGGACGCCATCCGGGCCATGCGCACGCTGTTGCGGAGGTACCCAGACTTCCCTGACATGAGGGCTGCGCTCGCAGCTGCGTTGTGGAGTATCGGCAAGGAGGGGGAGGCAGAGACCAACTGGTAGGTTACGGCGGTAGGCTCAGGTTTTGCGTGTCGCCCCTCCCGCAGTACATGTCATGTGGTCAACTCGCAAGGACTAGCCTTGCTGTGCGGGCTGCTTGCATTGTTGGGGCACTGCATCAGGGTAGTAGTGGGGCACCTTGGGCAGTGGCCGGCATGGAACATGCGGGCACTCTCAAATGAGGGGCTTCCCATGCGGCATGATTGAACTGCAAGCCACTTCATTATAAGCTTGCTGCGCACCCAGCTGCGCACCCAGCTGCACACCCTTAGCAGGCAAAGCTCCATGTGTCATGGCCCCGTCGATCCGTGTAGGGCGTTTGCCGATGAGCATGTTTTCGCCCTGCCTTGTCTACGGTCTGCGTGCGTTGTGCAGGGCGCGTGTTGAGGATCCTCGCTACAAGAACAAGCAGGTGCGTGAGTGCACTGTCCTTTGCACTGCGCACCGCAGCACAACGCTCGGCTGCTTGGCCGGGCGGGCTGCAAGTTAGTGCTGTCTTCAAAATGGCTGTTGCAAGGGGCTTGCACGCTTGGATGAAAACAGTGGTAGAGGCACTCAGGGCACCCACGCACCCGTGCACACGTACAAGAGCCTATTCGACATCATCAGTCTGCAGCTCTGTGCTTATAGATTGTTCCTACTCTCACAATGCATTGCGCTTCATGCGTTTCCACAAGCTCACTGTATGTCTGGGATGCTCTTGCAACATCAGCGCTGGATGTCCCACTCTACCACACGCCCCACCCAGTCCCTTGCAGTGCCATACATCATTCGTTCCAGCGAAGCCGATACACGCAAGCGCGCACGCACACACACAAGCACGCAAAGTTAGCCTTCATAATCTCAGTCGCTCCTACTGTGTGCGCTCCTGCTGTGCGCCCTCTTCTTCTGATGCGCTGTGCGTGCGCAGTGGTTGGAGGAGAACCGCCGGTGGCCCCCACGCATGAACGAGGCAGTGGATGCGCTGATCAAGCTCAGGAGCATATGACAGGGTCAAACTTGCATGTGTGAGACCATTTGGTGATTGTACCCACTAGGTGCATGGTGGTCAGATGTTTTTTCGCTTAATCGATGATGACAGTGCGTGGTGATGACGCCTGACGATCCCGCATGCTTGCCTATCGCTCATCCACGGTAAGCGCAGTGACCATGCTACAACATATCTAAATATACTTTACTGATGGGGCACGCTTGGTACTACGCTATCTGCGCATCCAGTTTTTGAATGCATCAATGATTCAATGATGTCATGTCGATGCCAAGGTCCTCCCTTGATCATTTGTCGTGTACCGTGCTCAACGAACCCTCATACGACTTGGTGTGCCATGCTGATTCCCCGCTGACAATGGTGTTGTCCTGCTGTCGCGCACACACTCCACATACGGCATAGGTATGGTACACACTGTAACCAGTTAAACCAGCCAGCAAAAACAAACACCAATGCCAGCAAGTTGTGCCTGGAGTGCCAGTGTGTGCGCTCACCAACACAAATTCAATTGTTTGTCTCTCGCCTAGTGATTCACATTATGCTCGCCATGCAACGCTCCGCCCCATCGCAAGCAAGCAAAACCTCATGTCTAGCATTGTTGTTTGCCCATTATGCACAGCGGCTGGCGGACGCGTGCATCGCCGACAGACTTGCATATGTTCATACCATGCTACGACAGCTGCAGTGCAGTTGTGTAGTAGCTCCTTGATGTGTGACAGCGCGTTGATGGTGTTCCTGGCGTGCGTCCGCTGCTGAATGCAACGTGGCAGAGCAGCACGGCGCGTGAACCCAAACGTGGGTGACCAGGCCTGTCCGTGCACGGTGTTAGTTGCGCCTTTCACTTCTGCATGTCACATGAGAGGCGCGTTGCTCTGAGGAGGCCCTCTGCTGCTGGGGTTGCGGGCAGGTCTTGGCGGCCATGTCCGCGCGCGTTGGTCGTGCATGGAGATCAGGGATGTGAATCGATACTTTGCATACAACAGCGTAGGAAATACGCGTATGTATACACATTTGTGGGCCGCATCATGGGGTGCAACGCCACTTATCCTTACCAATAATTCCATACAACCAACCAGGTGCCTACTAACACGCGTCCTTTGAGCGCAAAGCGCTTGTTTCGGGTGGGTTGCTGCCTCTCTCTGCCTAGCAGCCGCTGCCCTCCATGTCTTGGGTGCCGTCGTGCGTGCCTGAGGTCCCCAAGCCCCGGAATGAGTCGTCGCAAGCGGAACGCGATGCCTACCAGCAAGCGCCGCATGCCCAGCGGTATTTTTGCAGGCCGATGGCCTTGCGTCTCCTCAGCCTGCGGGCAGCTATTACGGTCTTCCCACCCATGTGGGGGCATGAGTGACGTGTTGTTGCTGCACCAGTGTCTTCTGGCTCGTGCTTGCTTTGGGAGCATAGCGGAGCCTTCCTTGTGTACCTTTCTCCGGCATGAAACAAAAAACTCAATATTTGCAAGTGGGGCCGGGTAGGATGGAAATGGGCATCAGGGGCCTGTTTATGCATGCCACATTGATGGTGTGTGCGCTTCTTAGCAGTCATCGTCTTCGTCCGCGCGGCGTTTGCCGGTTGCTGTATGTGAGGACGACGGTGTGGCGTTGTCGCCTGCACGTGGCCTGCATCGGCAGTAGTCTCTTCGGCTCGTGTAATCGTTCTCAACGAAAAACAAATGGTATGTAGTACAATTTGCATGTAGGGCCCGTTGCGTGTCTGCGTCATGGGTTTGCAGCAAGTCATCGCTTCAAGGGGCGGTCATGTCCTGCCCAGCAAAGGGATGGGGCGGGAATCTCCGGGGCTGCCGCCGCCGCCACCGCTGCCGCTCGTCGTCGTCCCTGCGCTGGCTGCAGCTGCCCCTGCCACATTGCAGCAGCGGGGTCTGCAGCAGTCGCCGGCCCCTGCAACTCAGCAGCAACAGCAACAGCAGCAGCAGCAGCAGCAGGCGGGGCAGCAGCAGCAGCACCAGCCGCAGCCGGCGCAGCCCGCAGCTGCGGCAGTCGGCACAGGCGGCGGAGGGCCCCGTGACCCCACAGCTAAGTACTGGCAGCGGCTATGGGGGGCTCCTGTGTCCAATCGGGTCAAGGTGTTTGGGTATCGTTTGCTGCATGCCGCCCTGCCTTGCAGTGCCATGGTGCGCCATATGCGGGACTTGCAACCGTCCGCTGCTACGTGCCCGACTTGCCCTGCTGCCCCTGGCGGCCGCGCTCGCAAGCCGCTGGAGACCTACACGCATCTGTTCTTAGAATGCCCCACGTACAGGCCGGCGCTCGAGTGGCTTGCCGACTTATGGCACGCCATCGATGGCGTGCGCCCGCCGCTTACGGCGGCGGCCATCATCGCTGACCAGCCCGGGGCGTGGGACCGCGCCCCGGAGGGCGAGCGGGCGCGGCTGTGGCTCGCGCTGCGCTTAACGGTCTTGCATACCGTTTGGGACGCGCGTGTTTCCGCCGACGCCTCGCGCTGCACGGCACGGGCGGTGGTGCTGGCGGCGGTGGAGTCCCTCCGGGCAGAGATGCGCTTGCAGTTTATGCGGTCCCGCCTCGCCGCTGACACGGCGCACCCGCTGCCGCCGGCGCTCGTGGTGGTTCAACGCTCGCGCCCGGCGCCCGACGACTTAGCCGTTTGGGTC
>BDDA01001688.1:3238-13884 GCA_001662385.1 Chlamydomonas asymmetrica | reverse complement strand
AGAAAAAAAAAAAAAAAAAAAAAAAAACGTCAATCAAAACTTGCGATCAATCAACAACTTGCGATCAATCAACACCTTGCGACTGTATTGCAGATCACATGTACACCTCACCCACACACATATATAGACCATCAATTTTCCAGTGTCGGCTGTCAAGCGTCATCAACGGCGATATCACACTGATCACGGTCGCTTTCTGGACGGCAAGGTGTCGGAGTACATCCTGAAAATGATGATGTGACATTTTGACGAGTGTAGATCGACAACAGACATCGACGCTCCTCGCGCAGAAACTCACACGACATCTCGTTTTTTCTGCACACGGACACGGGCGTCGCGTATCGGCCTACACAACATGTATCTCATCATTCCATTCTTATCGTCGTTTCGCGATTCTTTACAATCGACAAGTCGCGCCGATGAGACCTTGTCCTGATGATCATCCCCGATTCCTTTCATATGGGTGACGTCTGATGTCCCGCATCGTGTGCATGTGTCACTTCTTCTATCGCTGCGCCTCGCATGCGTTATCGTTGAATGTTCGTAGAAGTCACACGTCAGTCAGTCGACCGATCCTCGTAGTATATCTCGACGGTATTCGCGTCGCAGCCTAAACAGCCTTCTCTTCTTTGTAGAAGTAGTTTAGGTAGTAAAAGTAGGGTCCCATCAGAAAGCATCATATATCAAGCCTTCAAAATAGAGAGGTTTGCCAAACCTCCCTACCTTTTCATACCCTGCCTACCGCCGACAATGCTCAGGATGCCCAGGATATCAAGATTGGGCAACGTTTTGAACGATCGTTTGGGTCGCTTTCGTACTTGGTAGTATCACCAGCCCATGCATAAAAATCCCGTAAGTATCCCTCACATATCACACCGAACTCACAGTCATGGTCATGCATGGTGTCGTTGATCGTCGTGATTCGACGACGTTTTGATCATTGTTCGTGCCCCGCGAAACAGGCGAACGCTAACCCTCGCGTGTTTTCTGCTTGAAACGCCATTGTGTACCATTTCGATGATGTCGCCGGCATAATATGTAATCGATCGAAATGCGACTCGCGAATGGGTGCATCGACAATCGTGAAAAATGAAGATGTAAAAGTGTCGACGATCATCGTGATTTCGGAGCGTTTCGAGCATTTAAAGGCATCATCATCATCGGTAGCGACAACATCATGGACCTGAAGTATCGATGGTCCCTTGCACAACTGCACATAACGTTTGGGGGTCTCAAAAGGTTATCTAATCGAAGTTCGAATCTTCGATCCTTCGTATACCATGTCTCTCAAATGAGCCTGAGCCATCGTTGACACGCATCGAGACTGCCACAAGATAGTAGGTGGCTCACGTTGTCAACCGGCGTATCTCATCGCTCTTATCTTATCGAACATGTATTCGCGAACAGGTCGTCGTATCAATGTCGGAGGATATAGACCTGCTCGACACGCCGTCAGCCGACTTATCGATCGGTCGACAATAGCCTGCGCTATGTACATCGGAGTCGACCGATCCCATCGTTTTGTCACCTATTCGAGTGCGTGTTGCGAAAAGGTGCACGTATCGATGTCGCGACACAGATACAGCTGCTACGCGATACACTCGCAAGGACGCGCCTACCCTTTCTACTAAACCTACTCTTGGCATCAAAAAGAAAGGTTATACAACATGTACGCGTAAAAGGAGGTTTGCGCGCGTGCGGTTAGGAATGGTAAAAGTGGTAGGTCTCCTTGGCTGTGCGAACGTCTTTCCGTATGGATGTCGCGGTAAGATTGTTATGGATGATCGATGCTGTGACCTGATGAAGATATCTCATCGTGTCTTACCGAATGTGACCCTTCGTCAGTCAAGACATACAAGACATTCATTTTGTGTTTCGAAGTTCGCAAGCGTTGGCGTCTCTGTTTATTGCGCGCAGGATGGCTTTGTTTGCATGGAACCGTTTCCACGCCTCGCTGATGTGAGCTGAGTTGTGCCTAGGGACCGGATCATATCGCTCGTGATCCTATCCACCGAGTTGCGTGTCGACAAATCATCTCGCAATGACACGAAATGGCATGGACCTATAATCGTGATCGATGAATGTGTCGGCATCGTTGTAACCTATTCGAACGCGTCTCGCGAACAGGTGAACGTGTCGATGTCGTAAGTAGACATTTCGTTAGCGAGTATCGATGATCTTTATCAGGTCACATCGAGATCTGATAAAGATCATCATCTCTCACCCCACATCGTGTAACCACCTACATATACAATGCTGGTCATCGACGACCACGCATCGGTCAACGTATAACATCAGCTATTTCGACGTGCAAAAGCTATTTCGACTGCAAACGTCGCAGGTGAAGAAGAAGACCCGTCAACTGCGTTTAGTGATTATTTTCTGAAGCCAAGAGTAAAACAGCCAAGGAATCTCGTTCATTTCGAGGGGATTATTATCTCGTGCAGATCGAATTTTAGAAACGGCTCACAAGCACAGCAACATGCCCCAGAAGAAGAGCCCAGCTGTCTCCAATAAGGCTGCGAAGAAGAGCGCGAAGCCCGCATCGTCGAGCACCAAGAAGAAGGTGGGTGGCGGTGCGGATTGTGCGACCACCAAGAGAGCGTGCGCTGCTGGAGGATCAATGGCCGGGCACCCGCTGTGTGCATCAGCGATCAGGGCTGCTTGCAAGTAGACAATTGATCGCACGTTCATACAGCCAAGGATCGTGTGCTCAACACACCCCTCCGCTGGATACCCCGTTAGTTCCTTTCGTCGCCTTGAGCAATACCGCAAGACGTGCGTTACATTTCGTCGATGTCGATGTATCCATTGGTCGCTAGATCCTGCCATAGCCGTTCGACCTCAAAGTGGTAGACCGTACCCTTTGCAGCCTTGATCCTTCTGATCGATGTGAGTCCATGGCAGTTCTTGTCTGACACGATGAGTGCCGATATCTTTCGCCCGAACTTGATGGTATTCGCGTCGTATTTACGTATTCGTTGTTTAACCAGACATGCTTTGAATTCTGCAAAGAGTTCTTCGCTGAGTCGTGTGATGACGTCGATGCCGTCCTGTCGCGCCGTTGTCATGAGTCCCCCGATGAATCGATTGTCGGTTGGCGCGTTGTTGGCGATGATGCGTCTGAGTCGGTACCAACCCTCCGTGATGTATCTCTTATCGCCGTTTGTGATATCTTGCTTCGTCCGCGCCTGCATACTTGTACGTTTCCCAAATGATGGATTTTTGCATGTGTCCGACGCATGCCTGGATGTCAAAGCTGTATACGGTTCCGATGGCTTCATGTCGCTTTGTCATTCCTGGTATAGTCCATTGCGACGTCTTGTTGAGCATGTCGCCGTTCTTGTGTACGATCTTTGCGATTTTCATGCCCAGCTTCTTTGGATTCATGTTTGACGTTGCCCTTGCTTGACCAACGTTGTATTGCTGCATCCATTCGTTGAAGCGTTGGAAGAGCTCCCTCGAATCGATGTCGACTACGGAATGACCCATTTGCATACTGTCGTAGATGAAATCCCGCACAAACTGAAACTCGTACGGCAAATTGTTTTGGACCATGGCCGCGAACGTTCTGTCCAAGGCATGAACTCGATCGTTTACAAAATCCCTATGTTTGATATCGCGTCGCATGATGTACTCCCCCTTTC
Organism: Chlamydomonas asymmetrica; assembly: GCA_001662385.1. Classification (NCBI taxonomy): domain Eukaryota; kingdom Viridiplantae; phylum Chlorophyta; class Chlorophyceae; order Chlamydomonadales; family Chlamydomonadaceae; genus Chlamydomonas; species Chlamydomonas asymmetrica. The sequence continues at coordinate 10,237 of BDDA01001688.1, read as the reverse complement.
CTAGCTGCGAGAGTCCCGCGAGCTGGAGGGATGCTTCGGTGTGAGCCCTCCTACAGGTCTTACCATTTGCCTGCTACGGAGACAATCCAATTACAAACTCCGTACTCACAAACCTTCGCCGTTGCCGGGGATCGAACCCCCGACCTCTCGGTCTGCAATGGGGGAACCTAGCTATGAAACCCCCGACGAGCAGTCCATCGTATATGATCCCGCCGATGACTCGATGGTCGTTGCGCATCGTGCCAACGAGCGCTTGAATGCACTCGCATGCGTACGTTTGCAGGAGGAGAGCGAGCATCGATCCCTCCTCGTTGACATCTTGGCGCTGCGCGTAATGTCTCCTTAATGCATCGAATTGTCCCATCGACAAAAGCCTCCGTGCATTGGTCCTCACTTCGTGTTGCAGTTCCGCTACCCAGCTCGGCGGCGGTCTGTCGACGCTCATGTCCTTGCACCAGGCATCTACGGATCCAAAGTAGACCATTCGGATGACCAGGTTCTTGGCTGCGTCCAGGGAGACGTCTCTGACGTACCCGCACAACAACGGGCATGGTATCTCCAATGATTCTAGCTTTTGCATCAGCAGCGACGGTTGGCAGTTCACGATGTCCACGTCCTAGTAATACCGCCGTGCGAGCAGCGCGAGATACGCGCGTTTCATGTGCACGTACGATACAGACCCTCTTGGCGTCCTGACCGTGACCTCGCTGCGCATTCGCCCAAACCCGGACTGGGCCTTCTCCTTGTAGTATCGCACGGGCACGTAGCCCCCCATCATCTTCGCGAGCGCGATCGTCTCCATCAACCGCCGGTACCCGGCCACATCCCCGCGGCGAAACTCTTGCATCGCTTGCGACCCCTCCAATCCTTCCGCCGCCTCCGAATCGATGCGCTCATGCAACGTGAACACCGACAAGTTCCAGTCAATATCGGGCACCGTGTGCGACCCGGTCGTTGAGCTTTGCGCGTCCGATGCAGTCTGGCTCATCGTTGCTGAGAGCCGAAATCGGGTCCTTCTGGAATAGGCTGTAGGTGTGTGAGCCCTTGCCTTGCGATTCCTCTGGGCCTCCTTTGTTGACAACCCCTCGCGTCTCACAGGACCTTGTCAGGACGTTGTCAAACTTCCTGTTCTTTTCGCATGGTCTGTCGCAAGACTGGCTTTCTTATTTATGACTACCTTGATAACCTTTATAACCTTTTATAAGACTTAACAAAATCAACAAAAAAACCATGTGTACCTCCATCATACATCCTACAAGACGCCAAATGGACGTTGTCAGTCGTCATGCTTATCACACACGATTCACATACCTGCCCACTCATTTGTCCTCTGTGTTAGCCGAGGAGGGCCCTGGGCCAATGTCGCACTCCGCGAACAGGTCGACGTATCGATGCCCCCCACTTTGCTTTGGCCTTGAGTGCATGGATGTGAATGTGCCTTGAAAATCCTTGTTGTTCGTGAAGTTTGGACTGAAGATTAGCAAACTCATCTCTTCGCCTGCTAACACCGCCGGTTTCGCCGGTGTAACCAAGCGACGTTGCAAGCGTGGTGTTCCCGTCGTGCGTCGTGAGATGGTATCCAAGAATTGGTTGCGATCCGACGATTGATTCCGAGTGTCATGATGTCGTCACCGGTGACGGGTCCATTTACAGACCCGTCACCCCAATCGTAGATGTCATCTCTATATCCGCGCTCGATAACATGGTCTCATACGTGCGATCCCTCTCATCATGTTGTCTTGTGGTGATGGGATGACACCTTTGTTTGCTATCTCAACAAAGTTGAAGTAAAAAGAAGAGAGTAAAAAGAGAGTAAAAGAAAAGAGTCTTTTGGAACCCGTCAACCTCGCAACCACACACCCGTTGGGTGCGTGAATTCGATCGCACGCAACCCATCTATCCCCCCCGGGTTTGTTTGTGTGTGTTTACCACCCAATCGCATAAATCATTCGATGCTCGCCATCATTTTTTAGTGTCCACGACGGTATCCGTCGGAGTTCACGAGTCCTTAGTACAGCCAGTGCATGGGTGCTATGCGAAATCGAGCAACTTTCGACATGCCAACTTCAAATGAAACGCATCGTTGTCAGATAGGACAATAGAGACACCTGTCGACTGTAACACAGACGATCCCGCCGAGAATCGCATTCCTGTCTCGACGCCGCGAGCTGTAGTTTCGCTTTTTGCCATGGCCACATCGTATCAGTTCTATCCCTCACAAAAGCTATGAATCCAATAATTGTGTTTCGGAGTCTCTGCATGTCGCACACCCCTGTAAATCGATTCCCTAGACCATCGATGCTAATCGCGTCGCAACTTACATGACGAGTCGCTCTCGCTCCGAACATGTGATCAGACACACGCTCCAATTGTGCATCTCCGCGCCTCGCATCGGCCGCGACGTGTTTTGCGAAAAGGTCTCCGTATCGATGTGGCCGTTTGCAATCGCTCGATGATCGTCTCGTAGACTGCTAGATGATGCTCCTCTTCGTCGTCATCAATTTGATATTGTCGTCGTCGTCGTCGTGTCCGGCTGTCACACCACACCGTGTAACCACCTACATATAGCGGCACCGGCCTGGTCAATGATCGTGATCGTGATCGACATGATATCGCACACCATGTCTCGCTCGAAATCATGTCGATCACCATCAAGTCGTATCGTCGTTCCTCCATCACCGACTCCTTTCAGATAGGTGATATCCCGTGTATCGTTTGTCGTCAGGTGTTGAGGTGCCGTGTGTCAGTGTTTGGAGTGCACATATAGCGGCATTGTCTCTGGGATTGCCCCGCTCGATGGAGGGTTTGCAGACCACTTAAAAATTGGGATTGCCCCCAGCATGCATTCACGTCAGCACCAACCGCCCTGAACATGTTCACGCTTTCTTGCAGTCAAGCGCAGATGATGATCAGCAGGGAGGCACGCAGCAGCCGCTAATGCACCGCCTTCAACGCTGAGCAACCCAGCAGCTTTGCTGGTGGCATGCGTTGACGTTAGCGTCAACCGCCTTGAACGTGTTCACGCTTGCATGCAGTCAAGCGTGTCTAATCAGCCGGGAGGCAGACACGCAGCAGCCGCTAATGCACCGCCTTCAACGCTGAGCGACCAGGCAGCTCTGCTGGTGGCATGCGTTGACGTTAGCGCCAACCGCCCTGAATGTGTTCACGCTTGCATGCAGTCAAGCGCAGTTGATCAGCCGGGAGGCAGGCACGCAGCGGCACATGCACAACGCTTACTTCTGAGCGACCAGGCAGCTCTGCTGGTGGCATGCGTTGACGTTAGCGTCAACCACCTTGAACGTGTTCACGCCTGCATGCAGTCAAGCGCAGTTGATCAGCAGGGAGGCACGCAGAAGCCGTTCATGCACCGCATTCAGCATGTGCGACCAGGCAGCTCTGCTGGTGGCATGCATTCACGTCAGCACCAACCGCCGTGAAAGCGTTCATGTTTGCTTGCTGTCAAGCACGGTTGGCAAGGCGGAAGGCATACACGCAACAGCCGTTAATGCACCGCCTTCAACGCTGAGCGAGAAGGCCGCTTTGCTGGTGGCATGCATTCATGTCAGCGCTAACCGCCTTGATCGTGTTCACGCTTGCATGCAGTCAAGCGCGGTTGATCAGCAGGGAGGCCGCTCATGCACCGCCTTTAACGCTGAGCAACCTAGCAGCTTTGCTTATGGCATGCGTTGACATTAGCGCCAACCGCCCTGAACGTGTTCACGCCAGCATGCAGTCAAGCGCGTTTGATTCGCCTGAAGGCAGGCACGCAGCAACCGCTAATGCACCGCCTTCAACGATGAGCGACCAAGCAGCTCTGCTGGTGGCATGCGTTGAAGTTAGCGCTAACCGCCCTGAACGTGTTCACGCTGGCATGCAGTCAAGCGCAGTCGGCAAGACGGGAGGCAGGCATGCAGCAGCCCCTAATGCACCGCCTTCAACGCTGAGGAACCCAGCAGCTTTGTTGGTGGCATGCATTGATGTCAGCGCCAACCGCCCTGAACGTGTTCATGCTTGCATGCAGTCAAGAGCGTGTGATCAGCAGGGAGGCACGCAGCAGCCGCTAATGCACCGCCTTCAGCGTTGAGCGACCAGGCAGCTCTGCTGGTGGCATGCATTCACGTCAGCGCTAACCGCCATGAACGTGTTCACGCTTGCATGCAGTCAAGCACAGTTGATCAGCCGGGAGGCAGGCACGCAGCCGCCCATGCACAGCGTTTAGTGCAGAGCGACCAGGCAGCTCTGCTGGTGACATGCATTCACGTTAACGCTAACCGCCCTGAACGTGTTCACGCTGGCATGCAGTCAAGCGCGGTTGGCAAGGCGGGGGGCAGGCATGCAGCAGCCGTTGATGCACCGCCTTCTGCGCTGAGCGACCAGCCCGCTCTGCTGCTTGCATGCATTCACGTTAGCGCTAAACGCCCTGAACGTGTTCATGCTTGCATGCAGTCAAGAGCGTGTGATCAGCAGGGAGGCACGCAGCAGCCGCTAATGCACCGCCTTCAGCGTTGAGCGACCAGGCAGCTCTGCTGGTGGCATGCATTCACGTCAGCGCTAACCGCCATGAACGTGTTCACGCTTGCATGCAGTCAAGCACAGTTGATCAGCCGGGAGGCAGGCACGCAGCCGCCCATGCACAGCGTTTCGTGCAGAGCGACCAGGCAGCTCTGCTGGTGACATGCATTCACGTTAACGCTAACCGCCCTGAACGTGTTCACGCTTGCATGCAGTCAAGCGCGGTTGGCAAGGCGGGGGGCAGGCATGCAGCAGCCGTTGATGCACCGCCTTCTGCGCTGAGCGACCAGCCCGCTCTGCTGCTTGCATGCATTCACGTTAGCGCTAAACGCCCTGAACGTGTTCACGCTGGCATGCAGTCAAGCGCGTTTGATCAGCCGGGAGGCAGGCACGCAGCCGCCGCTAATGCACCGCCTTCAACGCTGAGAGACCAAGCAGCTTTGCTAGTGGCATGCGTTGACGTTAGCGCTAAACGCCCTGAACGTGTTCACGCTGGCATGCAGTCAAGCGCGTTTGATCAGCCGGGAGGCAGGCACGCAGCAGCCGCTAATGCACCGCCTTCAGCGTTGTGCGACCAGGCAGCTCTGCTGGTGGCATGCACTCACGTCAGCGCTAACCGCCTTGATCGTGTTCACGCTTGCATGCAGTCAAGCGCGGTTGATCAGCAGGGAGGCCGCTCATGCACCGCCTTTAACGCTGAGCAACCTAGCAGCTTTGCTGGTGGCATGCGTTGACGTTAGCGCCAACCGCTTTGAACATGTTCACGCTTGCATGCAGTCAAGAGCGTGTGATCAGCAGGGATGCACGCAGCAGCCGCTAATGCACCGCCTTCAACGCTGAGCAACCAAGCAGCTCTGCTGGTGGCATGCGTTGACGTTAGCGCCAATCGCCCTGAACATGTTCATGCCTGCATGCAGTCAAGCGCGGTTGATCAGCAGGGAGGCCGCTAATGCACCGCCTTTAGCGCTGAGCAACCTAGCAGCTTTGCTGGTAGCATGCGTTGACGTTAGCACCAACCGCCCTGAACATGTTCACGCTTGCATGCAGTCAAGAGCGTGTGATAAGCAGGGAGGCACGCAGCAGCCGCTAATGCACCGCCTTCAGCGTTGAGCGACCAGGCAGCTCTGCTGGTGGCATGCATTCACGTCAGCGCTAACCGCCATGAACGTGTTCACGCTTGCATGCAGTCAAGCGCGTTTGATCTGCCTGAAGGCAGGCACGCAGCCGCCCATGCACAGCGTTTCGTGCAGAGCGACCAGGCAGCTCTGCTGGTGACATGCATTCACGTAACGCTAACCGCCCTGAACGTGTTCACGCTTGCATGCAGTCAAGCGCGGTTGGCAAGGCGGGGGACAGGCATGCAGCAGCCGTTGATGCACCGCCTTCTGCGCTGAGCGACCAGCCCGCTCTGCTGGTGGCATGCATTTACGTTAGCGCTAAACGCCCTGAACGTGTTCACGCTGGCATGCAGTCAAGCGCGGCTGGCAAGGCGGGGGGCAGGCACGCAGCAACACATGCAAATCGTTTACTTCTGAGCGACCCCCTACCAAAGTGATGCAGACTTGACAACAGGGTTAAACACAGTCAACTACTGTTAAACCCCCCCAAACCGCGTGTTTGGCTCGCGGTTCACCATGCAGAACCCTAGGTTATGTCGGTTGTATCACTGACAAATACTCTAAACTGGATTTAGTGTGGTCAGAGTGAAGGTTTGATGTGTTATGCCATGGTGAAGTGTTGTTCCGCCAGTTTCCAAGCTGCGGTGGTTAGAAATGGTCAGTGCAGGTTAGCACAAGAGCACATGGTTAGCACGGTCTAAGCATGGTTAAGGCAGGAACAGTTACATGCGGTTGTGTGCGGTTTGTGTGGTCACATGCGGTTAAGACAGCATGGTTATCTGTGGTTATGTTTGTGGTTACCTGTGGCTATGGTTATCTGTGGTTGTGGCTGTGGTTACCTGCGGCGTGGTTAAGCATGGTCATATGCGATTGTGATTATCTGTGGTTATGGCTGTCAGTGATTATAATTGACTGAACGGTCAAACATGGTTTAGCATAGCCAAGCACAGTAAGGTCGGGGACGGCTATGCGCAGTCACGGTTGACCCTGATTAACCCCGCGTCCAATACCTGCCTTGGCCTGTGCTTGGATGTGCGCCTTGCAGTGTTATGCACTACTGCCTCTTCTGGTTGCGGCTGATGAACGGACGCGCCTTCATGGTATCACCGATTGGGTTAGGGTTTTAGGTTTAGGGTTTAGGGAGACGGTTGGTGGTTTCGTTCCGGGTGGCGCAACGGTGCTGCGGTTAATGCTTTGAAGCAGGGATTCTTGCACAACCCAAAGCACAGACACACAAAACGTGAAACTGGTACGCTTACTCGAAGATATACGTTTCAAGCTGCTAAACCAAGAGAGCTTTGTTGCTGTGCTTGTTACAGCGATGCGAACGGGCATGCGGTGACGCGGATGGACAACGCAGGTCGAGACG
>BDDA01001686.1:0-10140 GCA_001662385.1 Chlamydomonas asymmetrica | reverse complement strand
TTCTCGCTGCCAATAGAGCCAAGGCCAAGGCTAGGCTTGCTGAGGAGGCTGGCAAGGCTGCAGCAAGCGCGAGCGCTGCTGGTGATGTCAGCAGCAGCAGCAGCAGTGGCAGGAGCGACGGCAGTGATGCTGAGCGCGGATTTGAACTTGCTGAAGAGCGCCCGCAGGTGGATGAACAGCGGTGCCACCAACAGGCGACGTCTCAGCAGCAGCAGCAATTGCAGGCCTGGCAACAGCAGCAGCAGGCTCGGCATGAGATACTCCTGCTGCAGATAGAGCATCAGCAGCGGGAGTGTCAGCGTGTGCGGGACTTATTGGCGCGACTCAAGGAGGACAACAAGCGGCTGCGCAGCCAGGTGCAGGAGTTACGCGCGCAGGTGCCCAGCGCAAACGACCGCAAGCTGCTGTCCATCCTGCGACAAGCAAACCATGGCCAGGGCGTCGACCTGAGCACGCTCAGGCGCAAGGTGGAGGCGGGCGCACTGGACAACAAGCCAGCGGGGCGCAAGCCAAAGCACCTGGCGCAGCAGCAGCAGGCGGATGACATGGACGGTGTCTAAACCAACGCGGGTGCATGCGGCAGTGCTCATTAGGTATGCCAGGCGGTATCGTAACGTGCTTGTTGACTTCTGCTTTGGCTCACACAAGTTGGCAGTGTGAATGACTCGGTCGTATGTGCTTGCATGCTGTATTCGTATGGCTGCTGCAGGCTGGCGGCTGTCCTACATACAGCGCCCGCCACATCGAGGCGAGTCAGGCACGACAGGCATCCGCAACGGCAGCCAACACAGCAACTGCAGCGACAGGGCAAACGTTTCCACAGTATGGGGCCGTGTCTTGACGGAGTCAGCAGCAGGGGCTAATACCAGCGTATGTGATGTGTCCAGGACTGGACTGCTGTGCGGGACACGACGAGGCCACGCACATGACCTGCACGCGTCCACGGAAGGGAGTGTGTCCATTGAACATGGCCGCTGGCAGTACCATCACGCTGATGCTTGTCTGCTGAAGTGCATGTGCTGATGTGCATGTGGCTGTGGTCTACTGCGCTGTGCCGGGCGATCAACGCCTGCATGGCCAGGCGTGGCCAGGCTAGAGGCGCATGGGTGTTAGCGTGCATCCAAATGCATCGGAAGCAAAAGGCCCGTAACCCTGTGCATGAGCGGTGTGCGCTGCTCAAGGCCTTGCATGCATCATAGCGCTAGTGGGGCTGCTGGCCGCGTTTCGCTGCCACAAATGCGCTTTGCGCACGCTGCAGTTTGCCATGCCTGGCCGCGTCAACTGTAATTATGGCCAATGATATTATCATCTGTTGGTGGTCCTAGAGATGTGTGTGTGGCTGGATGTGGGATTGAGGGCAGTCCGGCCTGTGCCGCTGTGCAGGAAAGGGGCATGCATCCCGCATGAATGCTTCAGAGGCCCGCATTCGCTGTTGCAAGTGCAATGCCTGTGCACAAAGTGACAAGATTGGCACACGAGCAGCATATTGCAGGTTTCGAAATCATACATGTCGCTATGCCAGTGCAACGCACCTAACGGGATTCCACTCACCCGACACCCCAAACTGTATGCACATACCATATTAGTATGATACAGCCAAGTGAAGGGTGCGTGCAAAACGCCCAAGCAGCGTGTAAGCCGCTTCCAGTCAGGCGCGCCTAAGATGGTGGCGCCCAGCCCGAGACCGCCGGCAGCACTGAGTCGCAGGCCACCACCACTAGCAGCCTGGCGACTCGGACAGCCGCGACTGGTGGGTCACGTATCTGGAAGTTGAGATATGTTCAATTAGGTTTCGCATTTGTTTGTCCTTTGTCCTTCACCTGCAGCACCCCTCCTTGTTTGTGTGCCATGCGCAACAGTCGCGAAGCAGCGCAGCACGCTTAACAGTGAGGAGCGGACAAGGTGTGAATGCTCAGCATGATAGCAACTATTTGGCTGAGGATACTCATCAAGGGCTGCGCGTGCGCATCTCCCACATGGATGCCAACAGGTACTTGATGAGGCATGCGTGCCGTCACATGGTGGCGGTGATGGTGGTGGAGTGCGCCCAACAATGGATGGCCACACAAGGCGATGCGTGTGAGGCCACAACACCTCTGTCACTCTGTGCAATCATGTACTGGGCTGCGCTCAGTATACGGCAATACGCCCTGGGATCAACTGTGGTCCTGGCCGGGATCACATCAGAGGCGACACTGCGGCTTATGACCCAATGTCCTCCAGGGTCATATGCTGCTGGGACCTGCTGGTGCTGCCTGCTGCCCCCCCTGCAGGCTGCTGTGTGGCGTGTACCTGGCGCAAGACCATCACGACCTGGTGGGTGCTGGGTGACCTAGCTGGTGGGAAGGCAGCGCGTGTGGGAGGGTGGGTGGTCCAGGGAGGCTGCTGGTCTACCATACTACCGCCGCCTGCTGCCCTCAGCATCACATGCAACCCGGCCATATGGCATGTTGGACACCGCTCGATGAGCAAATTGCAAGCCAGGCTGCCTCCTGCTTCTTACTGTCGCCCCCCCTGGCATGCAGCAGGCACCGCTGAACGCACCTGGCGTGCTGCAGGTGTGACCCCGTGGGTATGTGCGCAATTGCTGCGGTACAGGTTGATATGGACTCCTTTGCCTCTGACTCCATGCACCTGCCAGCCGCAATAGACTGCCTCAGGTGCGCGCGCCTGCAGTACCAGTACGGTAGTGTGAGAGTTCTCTGTCAGGCTGACGACCGCCAATGAAGTGCCACCAGTCAAGCCTGCAGGCGTCAGTCGGCTTAACATGTGCTCTGATCCAACTGACTGTCCTAGACGACTGCTATCACCACCACCACTTGTACGTGTGTCAGCCAGTGCATGTATGCCGGTGTGTGTATGGGTCCCATGTCCGCAGGTACTCCCCGCATGGGCTGCTGTACCTCACCTGCACTGACGGCTTCAGCGCATCAGGCAAGAGCCCCGCCAGAGCCCTGGCGGCGTATGGCACATACATTCGCGCGCTGCCCTGGGTCCCGGAGCAGGTCAGGCAGCGGGTGGGGGGTGAGGGATGTGGCTCATGCAGTGCTTTTCTGCACTGCACACACACGTATGGAGGTCAGCGGCTGACAGCATTAAGCAATGCTGCTGGCTTGCAAGGTCAGCAGCAGGGAGGGACCGCAGCAGCAGGAAGGGTGCGATGCTGCCATGGAGTCGCATGTGCCACACGCTTGATGCCCTGTGGTTGAGCAGCACCCCTGCATCGCTGGCTGAGCCTCTCCTCCTCCTGCTGCCTGCTCTGCCGCTTGCCAGTTGACTGTTTCACCACTACTGTGTGCTGTCCTTTGATTGTGGCTGCGAGCAGGGCCTGCGCATGCTGATCGGCGCGGCAGTGAGGGAGGGCGCTGCGCGGGGCGTAGCGCTGCGGCCGCTCTTCTCACTGTACTCGCCTCACGGGCCCGTGTACAGGGCCATGCTGATAGCCACGCGCAGTGCAGACTGGCCGCAGCAGCGCTACGGTGAGCTGTGTGTACTCGTGCAGTGCAGCCGCCACGTCTTGGTGGACTGCATCAGTGTGTTGACACGCAGATGATGCAACTGGCAGAGAATGCACCATCGGGAAAGGTTGTCAAGCCTGTGTGAAGTGCGTGTTTTGCGCCACCTACTCCTGCCTAGCTGTATATGCCTGCTGCTGCTGCTGCTGCTGCTGCTGCAGGCTTTGTGGGTCACTGCCATGTGCACAGTGCGTCGCGTGCGCTGCGTGGTGGAGGCTGGCGGACGCTGGGGGAGGGAGCGACATGCAGGTGGGTGGGTGACTGGCAGCTTCACCTACCGAACACACCGCCTACATACGCACAGGCACTCATTGCAACTTTCCTCCCTCCCCGCTCTCCACCGGCGTCGCACCCTGCAGTACTTACCGCTTTGGCGCTCTCCTCCTGTCCGCTCGTTATCGCTCCCCAGTGCCCTCGTCTTTTGTGCCGCGCTGCCTGTTATGCGGTCAGCACGATTCCGCACAACATGCCATCTCAGGTTGCCCGCGCCTCACCGCCCTAGTAACCGCCCGTCATGAACGTGCCTGTGTTCTACTGTTGACCGGCCTGCTGGCTGGCCGCTTGGGAGGGTGCATTGTGTTCACTGACTACGGTGCCGCCTTGCCTTCGCCCCTCCGCCCCTCGCATCGCGCTTTGCCGCCGGGCCTCCTTCCGCAGGCATGCCCGCCTCCCTCCCTCCCGGACGTTACCTTGCGTTGCCCGCCTCAGCCGCCGGGCCACGTCCATGCCCTCTTGCTGGTCGAGCTTAAGTTTTGCTGCGATTACTCACCCAACGGCCAGCGTGGCCGCGCCGCCGCTCAGCACGTCGCCTTGGCTGCTCTCCTACAGGCCCAGGGCTTTCAGGTGCGCCACATCCCTCTTCTCTTTGGCGTCTCGGGCACTGCCTACGCGTCCACCCTCTCGCTGATGGTCTCCCACCTTGGCCTGTCACACCTGCTACCTGCGCTTCCATCTATTCGCACGCTGTCTGCTCCCTTTCCTCTGTGTTTGCTTCTAAGCTTCCGAGGCGCGCGAGTCACGACGAGCATGCAAGCCCTGCGAGGTGTTGCGTCTGCCAGCTTGATGGCCTGCCCCTCCTTGCTCGTGATCTCGTTGTAGGCGCTGCATTTCATGCGGCCCCTTGCTTAATCCTTACGCGGTGTGCGCCGTGCGTCCCGTGTAGCCACTTTACTTTACTTTACTTTACTCTTTGAGGACGTTCAGGTATGAAGCTGCTTCAAAGACCAGGTTTTGTTTTCCCTATCGCAGCCTAAGGCTGATGACCCACTAGCACCAGCACCCGCTCACTAATACTCTTTCCATTCAGCTTACAATAGAACGCGGATGCTATCTTTCCTATCTTTGCTCAAGAAACCCATCCTATGCAAAGCACGCGATGGGAGGAGACTTAAGGTGCCCCGCTTCAGCCTACAGGCATCGGAAAATGATGAGGGCGGCAGCGGGCCACAGCAGAGCCCAGATGGTGGTCAGAACCTTCTGGACGAGATCAGAGGCGTCATGCAGGCGAGCGTCGTAAAATTGGAAAGCAAAATCGATAGCAGCCTTGCCAGCCTCAAAGACGAGACAAACAAACGGCTTGATATCGTCATCGGGCACACGGGTCGTCTGTGCGAGCGCGACATGCAAAGTCGCGGCGCTGAGCTGCTGCAGGAACAGGCGCAGCCTGTCACGTTCAACGCTGCCAACATCGTCAGCCACGTAATTGGACCTGACTACAAGGTTGACGAAGGCTACAAACGGCTGGCGCAGGAACTGGGTAAGGTGGTGAGTTTGGGGACGAGACAAGGGCTTCTGATTCTGTGCAAAGGTTTGGGCCTTGTCTGTCCTTGAGCCGCTTCCCTCTGCCCCACACCAAACCGTGTCTCCAACGTGCAGACGTACTTTCGTCAGTTCGTGAAGCTCTTGCTAAAAAGGATTGAGGCAGACATCAAGGCGATGAACTGGAAGGAGGACTCGGAGGAGGCTTCAGAGGAGGACTTGGAGGAGCGTTCGGAGGAGGATTCGGAGGAGGCGGGAACAGGCGGCAAGCGTGCGGTGTACCTGGGTGCGCTCGAGCAGGTTCGCAGCGCTCTGGCCGCCCTTCCTCACGGGGACATAAAGCGGACAGCGGCTATGGATGAGTTCCGTGAGGTACGTGCTTTGGGGGTGTAGCCCACACTTGGGCTGGGCCCCAGGGCCACACTGTTCGTTTGTCTGTTGCAACTAGGTGTCACGCTGCCCAGGAATCCCTGGGCGCCTGCGTGCGCGCCCCGCTCAAGCAAAACTTCAACCCTTATGCCCTCTTCACTGAGGTTTGCTGCACCTGCCTCCAATGCAGGCAGTAACCCAGCTGTGGCAACTTCCGGCCGAGGCAGAGAACGCCAGCGACACCGACGGCGAACCACGGGCCTCGCTGAAGTGGTGAGCGTCACTGATTGGTGGACTCGTTGCTTCAGGTTTCGGTGAGAGTTCCACCTGTATTGCCCAGGATAGTGCACAACACCTTTCAAGCAAACCGCTCGCTGCGCGGCACGTGCAGGTGGGTCCCATATCTGAAGCGCTTACAGGCGTTTCTGGACGCTGCATGCGGGCAGACGAAGGCTAAACAGGTCAAGACCAGGACAGGGCTGCGTAAGCCACGGACGCGCTACAGGTGCTCTAACATCAAGACAGCTGAAGTCAACGGCGCGCTGTCGCACTCCAGCGGCGGTCTCAACCGTCTCAGCCGGCTGGCAAGAAAGCGGGTCGCCAGGAGGATCGCCAGCATCGCCAACCTTGCCCGGGCTGCACGCCTGGCTCGGCTTGTCGTGCACTTTCGCAGCACTGACAGTTTGCTGCTGCCTCTGCTGGCTGCAAAGCACGCGGCGCTTCGCGAGACCCTACAGGTTGATGGAAAAGGCACGGTGATGGACGAGGGCGACTATATCAAGGTCACTGTGCGCGAAGTAAGTCCAGCAGACCGCAAGCAGTGTGTCAGGGTGTTACATGCACTCTGGGTACAGCAGTACATACACGTGGGTTTTTGGCGAAGTCCGCAAGCTTGTTGAACACTTGCCAAGACGTCATGCTTGCTCATGCCTCACACTCCAACCCCTGTAGCTGCGTATGTGGATATGCCACACCTAACCTCAATGCTCACCACAACACCTGAACGCGTTGCGCAACACATACACGGGATGGCGATTCAGTTGTTGCTTTCCCTGTGATGCTCGCAGGCATCGCCAAGGCCAGCAAGCAGCTAAAGCTGGCCGGTGGCGTCCTCGGCAGTGTATATCAGATTTGCGAAGGCGCCCAGACAGCCAAGCCCGTCCGCACTGACGGCATTGTGATGGTGCCGCAAACTAGCGGAAAGCCCCCCGAGCAGGATGTCAAGAAGCGCGTGGGGTCTTTCCGCCTGATCGTGCAGGCCTTGTAGGCATGCGTTGGGCAAGAATCAGATGCAGGTATGGACAGGGGACAAGGAGTGACGTGCGCACATGGGGCTCATGTTTGCAAGCATGAGTGCTGATTGTCCAGTAGACGTAGAGGGTAGCAGCTTATCAACACATTCTTCAGCTTCATGTCCCAATCGCGCAAACCCTCCCAAGAGATACTTGTTTGTCAGGAGAGGGGGTCGGGTTGTTTTCCCTGTGCACATGTGCAACAGTAATGTAGTGATGATATCGTTCTGCAGCTTTGCACTCAAAAGCATTGATGCATGGTTTTGTCACAGCATCCTGCCGGGTCTGACTGCAATTTACTGTGCGCACAATGCCTGGCTAGGCTGAAGCAGCCGCCGTGCACCCACCAGTGGTTCCCGACACGATGCTATGACTATGCGATGTCTCGCAGGTTCGCATCATGCATGCACAACGCTTCAAATCGCGTCCGCCCCACTATTCCTTCATAATCGCACAGGTGGGCCCTGTCACCAGTTGGCGCTACCCTAAGCAAGCGGTCGTCACCGCCGCCACGTTTGCAGGCAACGCGCCCGCTGTGGCGCAGGTGGCGGGCGCGATTGCAGGCGCGCTGCAGGCGCCGCATGGCTGCCGGCTCGGTGGCTCAGCTGGATGGAGCGGCGGCGCAGTGGTGGAAGTGCATAGCCTTGCTGCCGACCGGCCCCTGTGGACCTGCGTGCGTGGGTTGCACCTATTGAGTAGTCATAGCGCGCATGTCATGTTGCAAGCCCGCTGCCCTAAGCGGTGTGTGCCCCTGAACCTCACCTATCCTTGACCCTATTACCCGGATCCACGCACTTCACTCTTTGACACAGCAGGCGGGACGTTGCAGCAGGCTGTGTTGCGAGTTGTTGACTGCGCATTGCATTGATTTCTTTTACAAACACACGTTTTAAATCAAGACGTGTAACGAATCTGCATCTTGGCTTGCTGGTTTTCCTAGGGATTGCGTGCGGCCTGCTCTACATGTGTCTGCGGGTGAGGGACCTGGACCAGGCAGGCTTGCAGCAGTTCTGCGCACTGCTTCCCTGCGCCCGGCATCTCTTAGCACTGCAAGAGCTGAGCATCGAATGCCGCACTAGCTCCAACGACTGGAGCACCACCGCCCTTGTGGCCGCGGGCACAGCTCTGCGCGCCGCCATGTTCCTGTCGTGCCTACGCACACTGGGCATCCCTGAATGTTGTTACTACTTCAATCAGCATCTTGACGCGCTGCGGGCCTCAAAGCACCTTGCTGGGCTGCGCCTCATCCGTGTGGATGTACGCGATGATGAAGTATATCGCCAGTTGGCTGCAGCACGCCAGGCCGTACCGCACCTGCAGGACGTACAGATTGAGTGGCCAAAGTAATGCTCAGCATGGACGGCACCATCAACCTCCTTTTACTCCTTTGCATTGTGCGTGTGCGCTGCCATTTCGCTGCTGTTTCGTGTACTGCATTACGTATCTGTTGTTTTGCCGGGTTTTGCATATGCCCTGATAATCTCCATTACTTGATGGCCCCACATGCCTCAGCCACTGTTGTCTGTTGTGTTGTGTTTAGCATGCTGCCGGTTTGCCGGTACACGTCCGCCCTAAGAGCGGGACCACCCAAAATACACCCTACATCCTCCTACGGTTGGGGCTGATGAAACCAGTTATAGCAGCCATGCCAAGCGATTGAAGGGGGAGGGGGCGGCGAGGGGCTGTGAGGCGGTAGGTAACCAATCAGCCGGTTCAACGAGTGACACGCGCCATGTTCGTGCCATTGCTAGTGACGCTTGCCGTTGGCATTGCCGCTGTCATTGTTTGTTCATGTTCACCAGGATGAGTCCAACGGCAGCGTAGCGAACATGATGCAGCAAGCGGGGCAGCTTGCTGCCACGATCACATTTGATTTGCAGTGCACCTAATGTAAGGTCCCTTCACTTGCAATAAGCTGTGCGCAATCCTCGCTCAAATCAGTCACGCTAGCTCGTGCTGACCCACCGCAACTCATTCTATCCGGATGTTGCTTTTACATGCACGCCGGTTTGCAATTCAAGGTTGTGTTTTGTCACAGTTTTGCAGCGCCACCCGGCAGGCAGCGGTCGTGCCTACCTGGGCTCTGGCGGCAACCTGGCAGCGCTGGAGGGGTCAGGGCGCAGTGCCATGGGTGTTTGGGGCGGCGGCAGTGGCGGTGCGGCAGCAGGAGCAGCAGCTTCCGAGGTGCTGGCTGCAGGTGGCGATGGCGGCCACCGCCGCGTGCTGTCAGGCGCTGCTGCGCCCAACAGCCCCAGCAGGTGAGAGGGGGAGGGGAGAGCGCATGAGGCATGCGATGCGCTTGCTTGTATAGATGATGCGATGATCATTTGATGCAGCAGTGATCGCTCAGCCGCACCGTGTCACCCCCAGCCTGATCAAGTGCATGCAAGCACACCGCGCCTTGCAGCGCACGACATCCCACCACGCCACACATCATGCAGCGGCACCTCTGCTGCACCTGCCAGGCCTGCACCTGCACCCGGCAACACCACCATGCTCGCCACCCCCGGCAGCCACTCCCCCTCACCCGCCTCATCAGCGCGCCAGAGCCAGAGCCTGAGCCCCAGCAAGCTGCTGGTGCAGCTGGGCACTGTCAGTGAGGGCGACATGGGCGGCGCGCTGGCGGCCACGCTGCTGGCACCACCTGGGCCCAACGACCCGCCGCACCCACACAACCCTGTCTTCGTGGCCCCCCTAGCACCTCAACCTCCTTGCACCAGTGAGTGATGGCTAGTGGTGGTCAGGCTGGGGTGCGGCGGCCACACACACCCTGCTGGGCTGCAGCTGCTGCCGCTGGGGCGGTTGCATGCACCCGAAGCACCCTTGTGTGGCACAGCAAGCCGCGTGGTTGTTGATGTTGTGGTCGTGATGGTGGCGGTGATCCTGTCAGTAGCCGATGTTGTACAGCATCATGCGCTGCTTCATGTTGTTGCTGTGTTGCTCATGTGTTGCATGTTGAACTGCACATGTGCATATGTGCATGCGGTGGTACACGCATGTGATCAGCACACAGCTGTATGATACGCCTTGCTGACTGGGTCTATTGCTCCATCGGTCCACAATGTTTCCCACCATGGCGCCTGCCTGGGCCCATGTGCTTACGCGAGTACGTGATGGCAGCCTTGCACGCTCGTGAGTGTGTGTGTGCGTGCGTGTGCGTGGTTGCGTGTGTGGTCGCAGTCACTGACAGCAGCAGCGCGTGGGCG
>BDDA01001685.1:0-13920 GCA_001662385.1 Chlamydomonas asymmetrica | reverse complement strand
GGGGGGGGGGGGGGGGAGGGGGGGGTAGCAACATCAACTGCGGCGGGTGGTGTGGATCCAGCCTGTACAAGTGCAAAAACAAGGGCCCCCAAGCCCTATTCACCCCCAACCAGCCACCCCCAACCAGCCACCCCAATCAATTCACCCCCCATCCCGCCTCAATCGCTTGCCGTGCTCGCTCACCTTGAGGCGCGCCATCAGGGCGGAGCTGTCAGGGTGGGCGGTGAGGTGGTCCACGAGGGAGAGCTGCGTGTCGTCCGGGTGGTACATGGCGACATGCAGGGTCTCCAGCGACGGCATCTTGGCCACAGGCAGCGCTGCCATGCACTCCGAGAACGGCAGCTGGCTCTCCACCGATTCGCATGTTGGCAAGGATACGGCCTTGCACCGCGCCAGCGCCCATGCGCGCGCGCCCTTCACCGCTGAGCAGAGGCTCCAAAGGTCGCTGAGGCCCAGCGCTGCCTGAAGGGGCTCCAGGGCCTGCACCAGCACTGCTGCGCTTGGTCCGAGGCTGCGTGCGCTTGCGCCACTGCCCGCTTGGCAGTCAGGTGGCACAGCGGTGACCTGCAGAAGGAAGCGTGTGTGTGCACGAGAACGGTGCTGTATTTTGAAGGCGCCGAGTCAGAGGAGGCAGGGGCACGCGGCGGGGTGCACTTGTCCGCTTGTATTGCAGCTGAGATAATAGCAGGCAGCGTGTTCCCACTGTGTGTGTCCCAGAGGGGTAACAAAACGGGTTGTGTGTGGCAGGCGGTGTGCCAGCGCTTGCACCTGCCCACCCGGCTGCAGCTGTTTCACCTGCTGGTCAACGTCCATCGATGAGCCGTGTGCCGCCACCCGTGCCGCTGGCGCCTGTGTGATGAGCTATGAATTGAGGTATGGCTGTCTCGTTGTCCTTGTCTGGCAGGGACCTGCTAGCTGCTCCTGCATGCGGTGTGTCACCCAACCAGGGAAGGCAAATGAAGAGGGGCGAGGAGATAGGAAAAGCCGATTAAAAGCTGGGGCGGCAACCAGGAAGGTTAGGGGCAGTGGGTGCAACGGGTCCTGTGGCGATGTTCGGGCGTCCACTTGTGTATGCAAGGAGTGAACAGGACATCCACTGCATCGAGCACGTGCTAGGGCAGCGGTGTCACTCGAAACCGCTCGAAACCGTTCAACAAACAGCACTGCAACTAGCAGGGGAACTGCTTTGGCAACGAATTAACCCCTGAAATCGTTTGCTGCCATTAACACTTTGGGCAAACTGCTGGGACGTTGTGTCGACCCGTGCGGTCCCCAGCGTGCTGCGCTGGCCTGTCACTTCTCTCACTTGGCATGCAGTGTCACTTGCTGTGCAGTTGTAGGAACCGCAAGGGCCATAGTGTGTGCACCTTGCCCTAGCCCTGAAGTAGAAAAATGCTTCCGGACCGACCTAATTCTGCAAACCCTGCAAACCGCACTCCTGCTTGCCTTATGTAAGAGCACCGATCGGCAAGATCCTGCTGTCCCAATCGTTGATAACCTGTACAGTCAGTATTGTAAGATAATGCCAAGAAGTTTATGTTGGCCGAGCACCAGGCAGCTCAAGTGGACGAACACGTGGCATGGCCACCAGTCAGTGCGTGGCTCAAGATCCCATCTGGCACAGCACCAATGGCAGCACTGGATGAAAGCCCCTGCGGGCGACTTCATGCTGACTATACTGACCTTTCAGGCTTCTCCAGGTAATGCCGCCCAAGTTGCTGTCAGTGAGCGCTTGCAGACTCCCCAAGCACGCACGCAATCACAACCGGTCACTTGTGACCAGCACCGTTAGCGTGGGTATACATGCGCAATAACAGAACAAGAGCTGAATACACCCACCAAACACAATGAACCAAGGCGTTTGGTGCATCCACAGGAAGCAAGCTCAGCAGGCGGCAGGGAATGCGTCACGCTGTCATGTTGGTTTCGCCACCGCTCAAGACAGCAGTGCGAACTCACCATACAGTAGCTCTAAGATACACACAAGGTGTTGACGGCAAGTGCTGGAGTACTGATGCGTGCATGCACTCGGTCGCTACGCTTCGCGGGCATACGTGCAGCAGCAGCCCAACCCTGACATGCAGCTCCTACGTACGTACATGCAGCGCAGAGTTGCACGCGCCCGCCACCACACCATCGTGAGTTCCTTGGCGCACGGATGTCACACGCGACAACCGCGATGCATCACTGCATGCATGCAAAGTGCTGCAATTCTGAGGGCTTGAGGGCTGCTGGCATGTACTGCCATGATGCTCTAGTACACTTGCATTGCGCGCCGTAGGCGTGCTGTGGTGTATGGAGGCACAGCCATCTGCTGAAATGAAACGTCCGTATCAGCGTATGCCCTCACTGCATGCTAACATGCATGTGCGGCTCGCTCGACCCGCATCACGCACAGCACCACCAGCTGCTGGTGTGTCGGGTAGGTGCGGGCCTTCTGGTGCGCTAGCTCAGAGTTTATAACGCGCAGTGCACCACGCAGTGTGCATCGTCATGCCGCCCTGCTGCCCCTCTAGCAGCCCTGGCACCCACATACGTAGCCACTAGCCAGCTGGGAAACAAGGAACGCCTTGGACGTGCATATGCATCAGTGGACGCTGGATAGGAAGGCTGCTGCATGTACTGCAAGTACTGCATGTACTGGCTATCCTGCATGTACTAGATGTACTGCATGATGCACTGACGTAGCTGGCTAGGGCAGAGTGCCTCTTAATACTTTAATAGTGCTGATGCGTCAGGTGTGTTCCAGTGCATTATGTGTGATCATGCGCTGATACACTCGGCGCGCCGCGCTTGTCGCTCATCCGGTGCATTTGGGTGGGGAGCGCACCTCATTCACGGGCCCGTCCACGCGCGTCAGCCACGCCCGTCAGTTGGGTGCAGGAGGTAGGGTAAACATTGGGTGCTGGCTGCGCTGGGTAGCTGCGTGTGCCGGAACCTGTGAACGGGGGGCAAACACTGTACAACAATCCTGGACCCGCATGAGGTTCAACTGGAAGGGTATGCACAATGATAGGTGGGTGATATTTGTGGTGTGATGCATGCAGGAGGCGCACAGGGACTGCCTTGCGGGCGGGCAACAGAGTTTAATCGTACACACCATACACACCATACCACCCATATACAGCTTCAATTCAGCATGGGAACTGCCAGAGCAACTACCAATAGTTAGTTCGAGAGATCCGGGAGGACTGCAACAAGCAGCAGGAGGTGCGCATGTGTATTAAGGTGGTTGAGGTATTTCTGCAGTACAGGAGATGACGGGGTGCAAGGCTGCAGTACAGGAGATGACGGGGTGCAAGGCTGCAGGTACATCGGGCATCGGGCACGGCACAGCAGGTGGGGTAGTTGACAGCAGGCTCCAACTACGCAAGGAAGCCATCCAGTCAATGGAAGTAAAGCTGGAAGCCAAGGGAAGCCAAGGGACAGGCCCCCACTATGAAGCCGGCGAGCAAGGCCTAAGAGGGGAAGAAGGGGCGGGGGCGGGGGGGGCGGGAGAAAGGGGGGGGGGGAGGAAAGGCCGCCATGCCGCCTGCACATGCATCCCCACCGTGATGCATCCCCTACAGTACGCTTGCCTACAAGGGTAGGGGGAACTTAGTTGTACACGCTCAGCCTCACAGCACGCGGCAGCGGGGGCAGGGACGTGAGAAAGGGGGCCGTGGTTAAGTTGCAGATACGCCAACGCGGGGGGCAGCGCAGGCAGGCACGAGAGGAGGGGGCAACGGGTCACGCTCAGTTCCGCCAGCAATGGGGGCAGCGTGGGCAGGGACGTGAGGAGGGGAATGGTATACAAGGTCAGTTTTGCCAGCGCTGGGGGCAGGGTAGGCACAGACACCAGCAGGGAGCAGGTAAACACTTCCAGCTCCACCAGTAAAGGGGGCAGCACGGGCAGAGACGTGAGGAGGGGGCAGCGGAACACGGTTAGTACCGTCAGCGTAGGGGGCAGCATAGGCACAGACACAAGCAGGCAGCAATTATACACGCCAAGCTCTGCCAGAACAGGGGGCAGCGTGGGCAGGGACGTGAGGAGGGGGAATTTAAACAAGGTCAGTTTCGTCAGCGAGGGGGGAAGGGCAGGCAGAGACACGAGTAGGGGGCAGTCACACACGACCAGATTCACCAGCCAAGAGGGCATCGCGGGTAGTGACGCAAGGAGGCGGCAATGGCAAACATTCAGTTCCGCTAGCGCAGGGGGCGGCACGGGCAGGGACGTAAGAAGGGGGCAATCGGACACCTTCCATTCAGCCAGCAAACGGGGCAGCGTGGGCAGAGACGCGAGGAGGGGGCAACTGCTGACATCAAGCGTCCTTAGCGCCGAAGTGCGATCCAGCGCGGGCAGCGACGTGAGGTGTTTGCAGCTGCAAATGCGTAGTACGCACAGCGAGGTGACATCTGCAACTTCCGCCAGCGACTGAGCTTGCGGCAGCTCCAACTCCATATGTGTCAGCCGGCTCAGTGCAGACAGATCGCCCAGTGCGGTCAGCACGCCGTGGACCTCCAGCGACTGTGGGGGGCGGGCAGGGCAGTTGGGGTCGGGGCCAGCAACATCGATTGTGTGGAAGGCGGGTGTGGATTTGGCCCGGACAAGTGCAGCCACAACGGTCCCTCTCGCTCAGCCTCAACAAGCCACCACATCTTCCCTCCCCATGATTTCCCCTGCCCATTCCCCTCCCCTCCCACGCTCGCCACGCTCGCTCACCTTCAGGCGCGCCATCACGGCGGGGCTGGCGGGGTGGGCGGTGAGGTGGTCTGCGAGGGAGACCTGCGCGTCGTCTGGGTGTTGCATTTCAACACGCAGGGTCTCGAGCAATGGCATCCTGGTCACAGGAAGCGCTGCCAGGTACTCTGAGAATCGTAGCGCACGCGTACGCCACGTCAAGGACGCGGCCCTGCACCGCGCCAACGCCCATGCACGTGCGCCCCGTACAGCCGTGCAAAGAGTCTTGAAGTCTCTGCGGTCCAGCGCTGCCTGAAGGGGCTCCAGTGCCTGAACCAACAGCTCCGCAACAGTGAGGGGGGCGCCGGCGTCCTTGTTCGGTTGGCCGCCATCAGGTGGCAGAGCGGGCGCCTGCAGTGTTGAAGGAGTGCACATACGTATGAGAGCGGCGTGCCTTTCAGATGGCGCGTCAGCGCAGGGGCGTGCGATTGCAGTTGGTGCAATATTGCCGCCGTGCAGGCAGGCAACGAGGTCACGGCAGGCTGCAGGTGGTCGGGGGAGGGGGGAGAGGGGGGCGTGGGTTCCCGCACTACAGCCAATCTCACCTTGTCGCTGTCGGCGCGCGGGCCGTAACCCACATCGGCAGCTGGGTGAGCTATGGCTCCCACTTTGTCCATGTCCAGTGACGTACTGGATCGGTGCTCCTGCGTGGCAGGAAATCCCTGTTTCTGTTCAAGTGATGTAGGCAAGTGAAGCGCAGCAAGCCAGCCTGAGAGAGAAGCGGAATGGCATGAGGGGGACATGGCAGCCGCAGGTGTTTATTGGGCCCCTCAGATGGCCTTGGCGATGGCAACAGCTTGCAGCTCGCCCCCCGTTGCTTGCCTTCTTCTGGTGGAGTGACGCCCAGCGCTGCAAAGATAAGCAACGAAAAGCTCGCGCTGCCTGCTTCGTCAACAACCTACACGTTCAGGTCCAAACAGGCCATCCAGCGTGCCCCGTTGTTTCTGTGTGGCCCAACGCGCAAGCAGCTTGTGGTGGCACCAGCGGTACTGTCCACCTTTGTGTGGCACACAAGATATCCATATCCATAAACGTACTGGCGCAAGTGAGGTGAGTTCCAGATGGCTTGCTATTCTTACCTTTTACAAAGCCTGCTTCAAGTGCATGCGAGTTGCCCTCAACGAAGGCTTGGAGCGTGCGTTTAAAAGTGGTCACCCGCAGCGTTGAAAGCAAGTGCGTTCACGTGAGACAGCAGTGAGTGTGTGCACGACCTATCAGAGATACCTGCTGACTGCAACGTGGAACAGTACTTTGTGCTCTGTTCACAAACACGGCAGGGCTGCAGGGAATGCAGCAACATGCAGATTATATGCAGTACGATGCTGTCGCCCCACGGTGTCCCAACATGAGATGATCAACACGGAATCGCATGCTGGGCTGGCATGATCCAGATAGAAGTGAGCACAACAGGGAGCATCTGTTTCCCCATGGTGACAGTCTGAGGAGCAGTGAAATTACACCACACACACACAGCGTTGGCAAATTCCCGGTGGGCGCGAGTAATACAGGGGTCTGGCATCAACAGGTGTTGGCACGTTGCTCAGGACCGCATTCCAGCATGCAGCCCAACACGCTCCAGCAGTGGAAAAGTGCACACGCAAAGCTTACGGTAGCTGGCCCAGCAGCACCATACGCAGCAAGCGCACCACATGCAGCGTGCATGCTTCCACGCAGCGTCGCAGCGTGATGCCATGCAGCTCGTTCCGTGTCAGGGGTGGCCCCCACCCATGCACGCAGCACGCACACACCATGAGCAGGTGCAGTTACTATTATGTGCAGTTTCTATCCTCACCAGCATACACAATGCACGACCCCACAGGAAGCAAAGTCACAACTGGATGGCATCACAACTGTGTCGTTGGTGCTGTTGGGGCACAACATGCAGTGCATGCGGGTGGCTGAAAGCGTAAGCAGGGAAGAGCAACAGCCACAGCAGGACTGCTAAATAAGGGGGTAACACCGTAGTCGATATGCATGCACTGTCCGGCCCCAAACGCAAACAAAGTCAGGATCCACCTAGCCTGCACCATGAAGCTGCATGCACGCGCTTGGCTGCTGCCATGAAGGCATGGGGATGCATGGAATGGAAAATGTCATGCCATAGGCCATGTCACCATGTGGAATTGTGAATGCAACCAAGCAAGGAGGCATCAGCGCAGCCATGCGTGCTGGATGGTGCGTGCTGGCATGTGTGTTGGATCAACGGGGTGACCCTGAATAGTGCTGATGCGTTGCATGTATGATGTTATTTATGTATACTGATGAGCCGGCAGATGCACTCAGCACATGCCGCGCTTGTCGTGCATCCGGTGCATTTGGGCAGCGCAGCGCACCTCATCCATGATATGCGCCTCTGTGCGCGTGTGCTTGCGTGTCAGCCACGTCCGTCAGTTGGGTACGGGAGGAAGGGTACAGGAGTTACAGAAGTCACAGTAGTCAGTACAAGGAGGGAGGGTACAGAAGTTACAGTAGGAAAGGCCGCCATGCCTCCTGTACGTGCATCCCCGTGATGCATGCCCCCTACAGTACGCCTCCCCCCCTAAGGGGGCACTTAGTTGCACACGATCAGCCTCACAGCAGGCGGCAGCGGGGGCAGAGACTCCAGGAGGGGGCCGTGGTCAACGAGCAGCGACGCCAGCGCATGGGGCAGCATGGGCAGGGATACGAGGAGGGGGCAACCAGTCACGCTCAGTGCCGTCAGCAAAGGGGGTAGCGTGGGCAGGCATGTGAGGAGGGGGACGTAAAACAAGGTCAGTTTCGTCAGCGCAGGCGGCAGGGTAGGCAGAGACGCGAGTAGGGAGCAGTCATACACTTCCAGTTCCACCAGCACTGGGGGCAGCACGGGCAGAGACGTGAGGAGGGGGCAGAGGCACACGCGCAACACCGTCAGCGCAGGGGGGAGCATGGGCACAGACACAAGCAGGGGGCAGTGAAACACCTCCAGCTCTGCCAGAGCAGGGGGCAGCATGGGCAGGGACGTGAGGTGTTCACACCGCCAGATGCGTAGTCTGTGCAGCGAGGTGACAGCCACCACTTCCGCCAGCGAGTGTGCTTGCGGCAGCTGCACTCGTAGCTGCGTCAGCCGGCTCAGTGCAGACAGGTCGCCCAGCACGGTCAGCACGCCGGTGATGTCCAGCGACTGTGGGGGTTGGGCAGGGCAGTTGGAATCGGGGCCAGCATTTATTGTGTGGATGGCGGGTGTGGATTTGGCCCGGACAAGTGCAGCTACAACGGTCTCTCTCAGCCTCAAACAGTCACCACGCCTGCCCTCCCAGTGATTACCCCTGCCCCCCCCCCCGCCCCCCAATCTCGCCGTGCTCGCTCACCTTGAGGCGTGCTATCAGGGCGGAGCTGTCGGGGTGGGCAGCCAGGTGGTCCACGAGGGAGAGCTGCGCGTCGTCCGGGTGGTTCACCTCAACACGCAGGGTTTCTAGCGTCGGCATCTTGGCCACAGGCAGCGCTGCCATGTACTCTGAGAACCGCAGCGCACGCGTACGCCACGGCAAGGACGCGATCTTGCAACGTGCCAGCGCCCATGCGTATGCGCCCCGCACTGCCATGCAAAGAGTCTTAAAGTCTCGCCGGTCCAGCGCTGCCTGAAGGGGCTCCAGGGCCTGCACCAAGAGCTCCGCAACGGTGAGGGGGGCGCCTGCGTCCTCGTGCGGTTCGCCGCCATCAGGTGGCAGAGCGGGCGCCTGCAGTGTTAAGGAGTGCACATATGAGAGCCAGGGGCGGCGTGCCTTTCAGATGGCGCGTCAGCGCAGGGGCGTGCAATTGTACTTGGTGCAATATTGCCGCCGTGCAGGCAGGCAACGAGGTCACGGCGCACTGCAGCCTGCTGCAGCGTGTGGGTGGGGGGAGGGGAACAGGGGGGCGTGGGTTCCTGCACTACAGCCAACCTCACCTTGTCGCTGTCGGCGCACGAGCCGTAACCCACATCGGCAGCTGCTTGAGCTATGGCTCCCACTTTGCCCATGTGCAGTGACGTAGTGGACGGACCGTGCTCCTGCGCGGCAGGAAAACCGTGTTTTTCCGTTCAAGCGATGCAGGACAGTGAAGCGCAGCAAGCCAGTCTGAGAGAAAAGCGGGACGGCATGAGGGGGACAAGGCAGAGCAGGTGTTTGCTGGGCCCCTCAGATGGCCTTTGCGAAGGCAACACCCTGCAGCTTGCACCCGGCTTGCTTGCCTTCTTCTGGTGGAGTGACGCCCAGCGCTGCAAAGATAAGCACCGGAAAGATTACGCTGGCTGCTTCGTCAACAACCTGCACGGTCAAGTCCAAACACGCCATCCAGCGTGCCCCGTTGTTTCTTTTGGCCCAAGTTTGGCCCAACGCGCAAAGCAGCTCGTAGTGGCACCAGCGGTGCTGTACGCCTTTCTGTGGCGCTCAGGATCCATATCCATATACGTACTGGCGCAAGTGAGGTGAGTTCCAGATGGCTTGCTGTTCTTACCTTATACAAGGCCTGCTTCAAGTCCACTTGAGTTGCCCTCAGCAAGGCTTGGAGCGTGTGTCCAAAAGTGGTCAGCAGCGTTGAATGGACTGGAGTGCGGGAAGACAACTTCCACTGAGCCAGCAGTCAGTGTGTGTACAAGTGCACGATCTGTCAGAGATACCTGCTGACTGCAACGTGGAACAGTACTTTGCGCTCTGTTCATAAACACGGCCGGCATGCAGCAACATGCAGTACGATGCAGCAACATGCAGTACGATGCTGTCGCCCAACTGTCTCCCAACATGAGCTGATCAACACGCAATCGCATGCTTTCACCACATAGGGCTGGCATGATGCAGATACAAGTCAGCACAACAGGGGGCCTCTGTTTGCCCATGGTGACAGTCTTACAGGATTGGCCCAGTAGGCGTGAGTACTACAGGGATCTGGCACTTTGGCTCGGGACCGCACTCCAGGCAGCTCAGCAGCCCAACAGCGGGACATTGCACACGCAGCGCTTACAGCAGCTGGCCCAGCAGCATCGTGCGCTCCACGCACCACATGCAGTGTGTGTGATTCCACGCAGCGTCGCAGCGTTACGCCATGCAGCTCGTTCCGTGTCAGGGCTGGCCCCCACCCATGCACGCAGCACGCACACACCATGTGCAGGTGCCATGTGCAGGTGCAGTCTCTATTAGGTGCAGTCACTATTAGGTGCAGTCTCTATTAGGTGCAGTCACTATTAGGTGCGGCTTATACTCGCATAAGCATACACAATGCACGGCCCCACGGGAAGCACACTGCATGGCCCCTGGGGAAGAAGAGTCACAACTGACCGCACAACTGTGTCGTTGGTGCTGTTGGGGCACAACATGCAGCGCACGCAGGTGGCTGAAAGCGCAAGCAGGGAAGAGCAACAGCCCCAGCAGGACGGTTGAGTAAGGGGGTAACACCACAGTCGATACGCACACACTATGCGGCCAGAGGCGCGAACCCAGCTGAGTTGCTTACGACCCACCTGGCGCTATGTAGGCTGTGCCATGAAGCGGCATGCGCTTGGCTGCTGCCAGGGGATGCATGGAATGGAATGGAGAATGCCATGCATGCCATAGGCGGCATGTGGAATTGTGAATGCACCCAAGCATGGAGGCATCAGCGCAGCCATGCGTGCTGGATGGTGCGTATTGGCGCGTGCAGGCGTTTGAATCATTTGGAACCATACATGATGCCGATATAGCTCTAAGCGGCACTGCGTTGCGGCACCGCCATGCAGTCCTGTCCAGCTAGCGCCAAGTGAAGGGCGGATGTGGTGCCGTGCACAAAAGCAATTGACCTCTTTGACTTGACGAAGCGAAAACAATCAAAACATGCATCGTGCGATATGCAATTCCACTACTGCACTGCAGTCACTACTAATGTCGTTGCCGTGAACCAAGGGAGGGCTTCAACAAACGCGGAAGGCTGGCACGCCAGGGTGCTCAAGAGTCACGCACCAAGACACCACCGGGTGGGCACTCGACAGCGGCAGCGAGCAAGTGAAGGCTGCAGAGCTGACACCGAGCAAGCATGGCACAACGGCGCCGCATCATTCGGGCACCAGCGTCAAAGGAGGCAGAATCAAACACACATCGGTAAGCAACGCCACGAAGGATTCCAATCCTCTCCTTATCCTCCTATTGTATAAAGGCCCTGAATTGTCCGCGACCAAGGCCAAGACGGGGGGCGTGCAGGTGTGTGTAGGAACGCGGTCAGTTCCCCGTACGTAGTCTTCCCCACTAGGCCGGGGGCGGTTGGGCAGTGTCAGCATTTAGCAGGGGGCAATGGGAAATAGTCAGCGTCGCACCAGGGGGGAGCATGGGCAAGGACGCAATGAGGGGGCAGCGGCGTAACCATAATCTCGTCAGCGCTGGGGGTAGCATGGGCAGAGACGCCAAGAGGGGGCAATCGCGCAACCACAATACCATCAGCGCATGGGGCAGCGCGGGCAGGGACGCGAGAAGGGGGCAGCGGAACACGGTCAGATTCGTGAGGGAAAGTGGCAGCACGGGCAGGCACACGAGAAACGGGAACTCGCCCACGGTCAGATCCATCAGCGCTGGGGGAAGTGGCGGCAATGACTTCAGGCTGAGGCAGCCAAACACGCTCAGTGTCACCAGCGTACGGGGAAGCAGGGGCAAGGATGCGAGGAAGCGGCAGTCGGACACAGTTAGTGCTGTCAGCGCGAGGGGTGGCGGGGGCAGAGACGTGAGGACTGGGGAGTTTGACACTGTGAGTTCCGCCAATGCAGGGGGCAGCGAGGGCAGCGACCGGAGACTGCCGCTCACATGCAGTGTTGCCAACTTGTGCACGCAATCCAGCGCAGGCAGGAACCCAGGAAGGGGGCGGCTGAAAACCGTCAACGCCGTCAACGCTGATGCGTGGTCCAGCGCGGGCAGGGTTGTAAGGCGCTCGCAATGGGACACCTCCAGCAACGTCAGCGACGCCACGGCTAGCGTTGGCAGGGATGTGAGAAGCGGGCATCGGCATACCACAACGGTCGTCAACGCCGACAAGCAATCCAGGCGGGGCAGGGACGTGAGGTTGCAGCAGTGAAGTACCTCCAGTTCCGCCAGCGCAGGGCGCAGCACGGGCAGGGACGTGAGGTGTCCGCAGTTGAAGATACGTAGTCTGTGCAGCGAGGGCCGTCACCTCCGCCAGCGAGCGTACTTGCGGCAGGTCCACATGCAGGCGCGTTAGCCGGCTCAGCACAGACAGGTCGCCCAGCGCGGTCAGCACGCCTTTGACCTCCAACGACTGCATGGGGCAGCGGGGGGGAGGGATAGTGGCTGCGGGTGAGCGCGAGAGCGGCGTCAGTGGTGTCTTTTGCGTGTGCGTTGCAATACTTTGCCTGGGCGTGTGCGGTGGCAACGGTAAAGCCCCCAGCAAGCGATACACCGCCCCTACCTCCCCTATCTCCATTTCTAGTGCATGTCCACCGTGCTCACCCATCTTCAAGCGTGCCAACAACGCGCAGCCGTCAAGGTCTATGGCGTTGTGGCCGTGTGGATTTAGCTCAGACACGATAGACAGGGCCAACAACAACGTCCCCCCCTGGAGTCAACCAGCTCCCCCCTTTCATTCCCGCACCCTTCCACACTCGTTGTGTTTGCTCACCTTCAGGCGCGCCACCAGGGCGGAGCTGTCTGGGTGGGCGGTGAGGTGGTCCACGAGCGAGAGCTGCGCGTCGTCCGGGTGGGCCATTGTGACTGCTGCGGGTGTGTTCAAGTATGTTGCTTCCCGTGGGGCCATGCAGTGTGCTTTCCGTGGGGCCGTGCAGTGTGCATATGTTATGTGTGGGGATGGGAACTGCACCTACGGGTGTGTAGCTGTGCGAGCGCGCCAGGCCAATCAAGCGCTTATTACCTTCGCCCCGCGGCCGCACCATTTCATGCAGTCTGGGGTTCTTGCTGGGATTGGCGTTATGTTATGGTCTGGTGCGTGGAGGACTTTGAGAGCCGTTGCGCCTCCCGCTCCCGCAGACACCCCACAACTGCCCACACCCCCAGAGGGCTGATGATGCGCCCCCCTTTAGGGTAAACATAGAGAACCAAAAATGCCTTACCGGTTCACAAAAAGGCCCTCTTGTGGGGGAGGCCCTGCTGGGCCTGTGGCTGGCACATCCGGCGACTGCACAGCTGCGCACACACCAGAAGGTTGATGATGCGCATGCGTCGCCTGCGCCATGCGTGTGACTGGCGCGTGCTTGCACCGCCATGCGTTGCTAAGACGACAGGCATCAGGCAGCCATGCTTTGCAAGCAACACCACAGCAAACGTTGCTGCTTGTTGAGAGAAATACCTGCCCGGGTGCTGGGATGCATCCTGTACTGATGGAACGTACCGTAACCGCAAGGAGAATCCATGCAAGCCCTAAAACCCTAAAAGCCTGAAGCCCTGAAACCCTGAGATGGTGATACCTTGCAGCATGTATGTGGCCGCCTGCACACCTGCCAGCCCCCTCTGGCCCATGCATTTGATTGACTTTACAATACCTGGCCAAGCAGGCCATTCATGCATAACTGCGATGATGTAAGCTGGTGCATGGTGCACGGGATGTGGCTTGTGAGGGTGGGTGTGATTTGAGCCCACGTGTCAGAAAGAGCGCCAACGGGGCATGGCGTGTGCTTCCCGTGGAGCCATGCAGTGTGCATATGCGTATGCGTTGGATAGCGAGACTGCACCTGACCTGGCCAATGGCCCAGGTGATCATGCATGCATACCGGCATGTGCATGCCATTGTGTGTGGGCACACAGATGCCCCTCTACCACCTATGGATGCTCCCCCCTCCCCCCGGACATGAGCAGGGTCCAGAATCACGAACCCACTGGATCAGTCACGACCAAATGCAACTAATACGGTTGCGGTCAGGACACAGTGCAAAAATGCGTGCAGGTGGCAGTGGAATACCCAACCGCACATGGGCGCGGAACTCGCAAGGTCTCCAGGGGGGTCAGTCAGGCTGATGCCTGATGCCTCTGCATAACACGTCGTAACATGAGCGGCCCGAGGCGCTAAAACCCTCAACCCTCAACCCATGAGCACCTCTGCATAAAGCGTCTGAACAAGAGCGGCCCGAGGCGCACAGCCGGTCGCTCAAGGACCCATCAAGTGCTAGGCTGCATGCAGCATTACGCTGCATCCGCTTAGCCGCTTCTATGAATGGAGTAGGGATGCACGCCAGGGGTCGGGAGGGGGTCGGGGGGGGGGGGGGGGGGGGGGGCGGGGGG
>BDDA01001684.1:0-13924 GCA_001662385.1 Chlamydomonas asymmetrica | reverse complement strand
GGGATGGCGGGGATGGTGGGGGGCCGGGTGAGGGCGGCGGCGGTTTCGGGGGGAGCGGTGGAGGTCGTGGCGGGGGGCTCAGCGGTGGGGGTGAAGGGGGAGGCGGATGCGGCGGCGAGGGTGGCGGGGGTGGCGGGGATATATCTGGAGGCTCTATGCATGCGATCTGGGAGCATGAGCCCAGGGTTGCATATGTCAAGCCCTTTGCGGCACAGTCTGCCATGTCCACCCAAGTGAAGCGTGCGTTGGCGCTACACGGGTTTGTGCAGTACGCCAGCAGCTTACAGTCCGCGTCATAGTGTATCACACTGCAGGTCTGGTTGACCGAGGGGTCCAAAGTGTAAGAGGGGCATGCTGCAGGTGCAGCTGGCGGGGGCGGCGTGGTGGGCGCTGGCTGGGCGTCTGCTCCAAGCCACGCGGGCGGCAGCAGGGCCGCCAGGAACACCACCACCAGCAGCGTGGTCGACCAGGCCGGCAGCAACGGCGTTGCCGATGCGGTCTGGTGAAGCAGCACTTCTGACGCGTGCCTGCTTGTTGCTGGTGCTTCGGCTCCCTCGCGTGCTCGCCTCCTCACTGCTCTGCTGCATTGCGGCGCACGCAAAAGCGAGCCAGCTTCATCTGGCAGGCGGAAGCTGGTTGACATATCAGCCCGGTGCTGACCGCAAATAATTACGTGCCGTTGCAAAGCTGCTGTAGGTTTCCCAAGGAGGCCGGGTTCACTGCTGCTCTCCACACTGCAGTCGGCAGACCCATCATCAGTGTGGGACGACGCGGCAGGTCTGTTTGAGCGTGCAACCGCAGCGCACCAGGCTGCCCACTGCTGGTTGAAACTGTCTGGGCAGCAAGATGCTTCCTTCATATCAATTGTGCCGGAGTACGAACATGTCGTCATCGGCGCTGTGGGAAGGTCGTGCTGCGACATGAAAAACCCCTCCACAGCACTGCCTGTTGCTGAGCTGCGTTTAGGATTGGTGTCATCCACGCTTAGTACTACAGTACTTCTTGCGTGCAATTTGTGCGTTGGCGTTTGGTCACTCCATGGTGCTGTTACACCCTTGACCCAGTCCGCGTGGCAGTCCGGATTTCCGCCCGTGCGCAGAACACAAGTTCCACTTTCGCTCCAGCTCTCGACCCAGCTCGCTGCTTCTTTGGGTCTCGACGTTGGTGTCAAAAGAGTCCGCTCGTCTCACACCTAGCTTTGACCCAGATGAATTAAAAGGAGGAAACGCAGAAGAAGAGGCAACAACAATATGTGGCATTCAAATGAGTATGGGCTGGTTTACAATTAAAATGTTGTTTGCTCTGGCAGCCTCGAAATGCAGCCGTTGCGCCGTGCAGGATGCCGGCCCTTCGCGGAAATGGAAGGAAATGGCCAACAAACAGTATGGTTGCGTTTACAACAAGGCTTGCAACCAAACTCTTACTGACACTCCTTTAGGGACTGAGTTGGGACCATTGCACTGAGTTGATTATTGTGCGTCCTGCTTGACTTTTCTTACACATGGGGCGTTCGCGGAAGAAAAACAAGGGTGCGGAGGGCGAGAACAAGCAGAGCCACTACAAAGCAGTTGCAGATGACACTTCTGAGCCGCTGTCCCGTGTGCTTGCTGTGCACCCGTCACTACCGGTGGCAGCGGTGGCCGTTGGGCCTAGCGTCCGGATTCGCAATTTTGCGTAAGTCCGATTTGCGGTTAATGCTTCCATCCGTGCACATGCTTTGCAGCCAAACCTGTGTTTGTTGTTTGCGCTCCACCGCAACCATCTTAGTGCACTGCCGCCAGTGAACTCTACGCCAATCAGTGACTGTGCAGCAGCGTGTTCCAATGCTTGCAGCACCGGAGAAAGCTACAGCCTAGGCTCAGAAGGCTCAGCTGGGTGTCACAGTGCTGCTTTGCACGTGCTGGCGTTTAGCCCCGACGGCAAGCTGCTGCTGACCGGAGCCGACGACAAGACTGCAAAGCTCTGGGAGACTAGCAGCTGGAGCCTCATACGAACGTGGTAAGCTGCATGTGTGCACCGACGTGTTTGTCAAGCATTTTGGCGACACCGCACACCAGTTCAACACGTTAAGGAACCGCATCTGCAGCAGGCGTCGCCGCGCTAAATTGCACACTGACCACTGGGCACTTGGGCGAACTGGAAACACAGGAAGACGCCCAAGAAGCCGTGTGCAGGCACGTTCTCTGGACCGAGCGAATCCCCGTATGCCGTCTTTGCGGACAAGTTTGGGGACATCCTGTGCGGGGCCACCGTGGGGGCAGCACCTGGCCCAGCCGCAGCGACCCCCGGAAACCCCACACCCCTGTTGGGCCACTTTTGCACTATCATCACCTCGGTGGACGTTTCACCAGACAGCAGGTATGGTCGCACTGACGTGCATGACCTACGTGTGTGCACCGTGGCTCACTTTCATTGTTGTTTACACTCGGCTGGCTAGCCAGAGGCCCAGGGCCGCCCTCGAGAGGGTTTCAAAGAAGGCAAGAAGCGGGTGGGAGGGAGCAACCCCCCGCAGGGGATGAAGGATGCATTCAGGATGCATTCAGGATGCATGTGGCAACACCGTCACTACTCACAAGCTACAAGCAACGGCGGTGCATGGATGCATGGAATCAATTTGAGCATGCTACGTCTGGAGTCCGTCCTCCCCCAGACAGCGCTTGCATGACTGAACTGGCAGGCTGAGTGGCAGCACAGAGCACGAGCTGATTGCTCCTTGCATGCCGCCCGCTTGCCGTACTTACAGTGGCGCAGTCTATGCGCTCGGGGTGATGACTCGTTGCTGGTAGGCGTTACGATCAGATTAGTAACCGAAACCTCCTGAAACCTCCAGCTGATGCTTTTCTTAACCGCGCGGCATGCAGGTTCATCGCGACCGGTGATAAGGACTTCAAGGTCCGTGTCAGTGACCTGCCGCAGCCGGACCCGACCAAAGGATCATTCCAAGTGAGGCATGCAGGCGTGAAGGGCTACCGTAATCATGATTGCACCATATACTGCCACTGACCCCGCGTCCAGACATGCATCCTGTGGTCTGCGGATGATTCCGGCCGGACCAGCAGCATGTGCATTGGTCGAATAGCGCACCCGGCAGGCTCAGCGCCTCTTCGCAATGACAGTGGCAACACCGTAAGCCACCGTGGGTCCGACATGCAAGGATGGGAATCATAATCAAGTCAACATGCACGCCATGCGCGTGTGGCGCTGGCCTTGCACCCGGCTCCCTCACGTGCAGCAATACCTATGCAGGCTTGGCACTGATCTCCTGGCTTGTGTGTGCTGGCGCTGCCTCCCTTGACCCATAATGCAGATCCAGAGCTACTGCATGGGCCACACCGCATTCATCACCTCCGTGGCATTCGTACCGCAGCAGCAGCAGCAGGAGCAGGACCCGCAGCAGCCCGCCAGCACGGCGCCATCGCTGCTCATCAGCGCCGGCGGCGACGGCACCGTGCGCGTGTGGGACTACATGAAAGGCACGCAGCTGAGCAGCTACGTGGCCTCGGAGCCGGACACGGCGCCGCCCACAGACGCTGCGGCTGCGTCTGCAGCTGCAGCTGCAGCTGCAGCTGGCGTAGAAGCCACGGCAGGGCCGGGCGAGCCCGCAGGTGCTGACATGCCGGAGATGGCAGCTGCGCAGCAGCAGCAGAATGGGGAGGAGGGGGAGGGGGAGCGGGAGGGAGAGGACGAGGAGGGTCCAGCAGCAGCACAGGGCGGTGACGGCGGCGGGGGCGATGACGGCGAGCCTGAGCGGGAAAACGCCGGGCCCTCATGCGCCTCTGTGCTGTCGCTGGCAGTGTCGCCGGATGGGTAAGTAGCCAAGAACGAGGACAGCTGCTCCAGGGCGGCCATCGGCGTATGTGGCCAACTTGGCAGTGGCAACATGCGAGCATGGATTTTGGGCCGATCCAAGGGCAACCTCCTTCGGTACCGCACTTCGGGGCATGGCCCAGCAACATGAATTGCATGCTGGGCGCAAACTGGGCATTTTGCTCTCCTGCAGCAGTGTCCGAAACCAATGCAGCGGCACCGTGCGAACGACGATTCAACAAGCCGCTGCTGCTCCTTCCATGTGGGTGTGCACGCTGACAGGCAGCACGTAGGGGTGGCAGTGGAGGGGGAGGATGACATACAGGTCCTACGCATCGATCGTGCCACAGGCGCGCTGTCGCTGCTCCAGCGCCTGCGCCTGCCCAGCACGCGGTACCCCTGCCAGGTCAGCTTCGACCCGTCCGGGCGGCTGTGGGCGCTAGGCGGCGTGCCCATCTCCACCACCAAGGTGCGGGTTGACCACTGGGTGCACGACAACATGCCTGCTGTGTGCATTGCAGCACGCTGTCGCCGGCTCGGGCCCAAGCTGCTTGTGGCCCACCGCTGCCTGCAAGTCATGTAAGGGTTGGCACTGAGAGCAGAGGATTGTGTTGGTGCGTATGGGTGCCATGCCCACACACCACATCCACTCGGCGCCTGTTTGTGCGAGGTAAGGTCTGATGGAGCCATACCCCGCGAGCAGGGAAACTGCATGAGGCCAAGCGGGCTGCATTCCGTGCTCCCGCTAACGCACATTCCTAGACTGGCACATGCCGAATGCTTCTCTGCCTGGACGTGACGTTCCTCTATCAGCTTCAATACTCGCAAGCATGGTGTTTGATCAACATGTATGTGAGCAGCATTGCATGGCACACCTCTTTCACTGCAAAGGCAGAACTTGCAACCGAACAGATTGATGATACGGTAGTTTGAGCCATATTCGGTTACGTATGTGTGCTTGTGCACAGTCGGCGCACATCGGCGTGGCCACGCTGGGGGCAGACGGCCTGTACGTCGACGCGCGTGGCAGCGTGTTGGTCCACGAGGATGCGGTGGCGGCCCTGGAGTGCCGTGAGGAGTCCGAGGAGAAGCAGCTGCTTGAGGGTGAGCCGCGCTGCTGTGACTTACAGCATGGGGCAATGGTGTCGCCTTTTGGAGCATGCAAGTCTATGAACCAACAGATTCGGAGATACCACATGCTTCTTTGCAGCTGTGCTCTTGAATGGGCATGATGCTGCTCATGCGCAATACGCCTATACATGTGCTTGCATGCCTGTTACCCTACGCGGACGTGCTTGGGACGAGGTACTATGAGAGCACCGAGAGACCAGTACCATGCTGTGCATGCATGCATGTGCATGCGTGATGTGCATGCGTGTTGTGCGGATGTGCGGCGCTGTACCTGGCATGCGTGTGGTTGTGTTTATGGGGCGCGGCCGCCTGCGCAGCCGTCCGTGTGGACTGCAGAGCGTCCCACTGCAGCCCTTCACGCGTGATCCTGAACGTGTGTGTGCAACTGTGCGCTGCCCGTGGGTGCGGGTGTGGTGGATGTGCAGGCGGGGCGCTGTGCTCGTACAGCCAGCACCTCCGCAAGAAGCGCCAGAAACAGCTGACGTTCAAGCGCAACGATGAGCTGGAGAACGCGCGGCTCAAGCGCCTGCGGGAGGAGCAGGACGCGGCAGCGGCGGAGGCGACAGCCGCTAAGCGGGCAGCACCAGGACCAGCAGCGCCAGCAGCAGCAGAGGAGCAGCAGTGATGCGTTGACCACCTGATTGCAGCGGCGCCGTTGTGCTTGATTGCTGTGTATGATGAATTGGCAGGATACACAGTCGTCCATGCAGCCTCACGAGGCCTGGTTCGTTCGTGTTTATTACTTCCATTCATCCTGCCATGCATGAGGCTGCACAGTCAACAAACTTCCTGTTGAATTGAGGCAAAGCTGTTGTATCATGCTGTCATGCTACCATGCATTGTAAGCAACAGCTGGTCTTGCTCCCGGGCTTGACGATGGTTGCCCTAGGGTTGAGGGTTTTAGGGTTTAGTGTAATGCCCTGTACTAGGCAGTGAATCCAGTGATGCGCAGGGAAGTCCAGCCCCAGCCGGGTGTGGATGCTATAATGGCATATTGCTAACACCGCAATCAGCACCCGAATGGTGTTCAGGGCTTGACATCCTTGGGTTGCGGTGAACCAGGGATATGATAAGTATCAAGGATGACCAAATTGCACCAGAGCAGTACCATCGCAGGCAGGCGGGTACAGTGCAAAATGCCGGCGGCTGAGCTCGACAAACTACACATTTATCTGCAGGACACCCGGCCGGTATGGCAAGCTGCAGGACCAGGACTAGGCGTGTGGTGCGGGTGCGGGTACTGCATGCTTGCTAACGTAAAGGTGGTCGACACAGCCCACAGTCTGAGAAGCACGGCCCGCAGTCTGAGAAGCACAGCCGCAGGACATACGCTGGGTTCAGCGTTCAGACAATCAGCAATTGGTGCGCTCAGGTGACAATGTGCAGATCAGTCCCAACAGCTTGCGTTTTTGAGCCGGTATGTTCACAGCTGTGCCAGCATGCGGGCACCTCTGATGCAAACATGCTACATGCGATCGCTTGGGTGGCAAACACTCCCACGCTCAACTGGCCAGGGATACTGCAGTCACATGTGTGGCGGGCGGCGGCGTCAGCCTCCTCATCAATATTCTGTGAAGGGGACGCGGGCGTTCTTCCACTGCAGCAGCTGCGGCAGGTCGTTCGCGACCACCGCCATGTACGCCGACATGCGCAGCGCGCCGCGCGCGATGCCGAGGTTCACGCGCGCCACGTCCAGCATCTTGCGGTCGCTCAGCGTGCGCGCGATCTCGAAGAAGCGCTCAAAGTAGCCGACCGCCTGCTCCAGGTCGCCACGCTGGTAGTACAGCAGGCCGAGGCTGCATGACGCCATGGCGGGGCCGTGCTGCTCGCCGCCGCGCGCCACCTGCAAGGACGCAGACAATAGCGAGAGCAACAGCACTTGACAGCGCTGCAAACTTGGAACGCACGGGAGCTGCTGTGTGCATGCTGGGATGCCTTTAAGTGCGCTTGTGCATCTGACAAGCCATGTTGACTTGCTCGGCATGAGTGACCCACGCGGTGTGTGCAACACCTCAATCAGCATGCAGAGGAGCTCCCTCTCCATGTTTGCATGCATGTCGCCATATGCGTGCTTGCCCATGTGCATGGCCTGTGCTGCCTGGCATCCACCCAATGTGGGATGCATTGCCACCTTCCCATCATGCATCTCGCTGGTGGTGAAAGAATGGGAAGATGGCCGCTTGACATATCGCACCTGAAGGTACTCCTCCAAGCTTGCCACCGCTGCATCAGGGTCGCCCATTTCACGCAGGCACTCTGAGTATGTCGTGTACGCCATCCCCTCAGCCTCCTTATCGTCCAGGTGCCCACTGAGTTCCGTGAAGCGCCTGAGCGACGCGATTGACTCGGGGAACTGCTTCAGCTCGTAGAACAGCATGCCGGTGCGATAGTGCGACCGAGCAGCTGTGGCGAGGTCCCCGCAACGCTCGGCGGTGTTCAGACACCGTGCATACGAATCTAGCGCGGCAGAGGTGTCGCCCGCTGATTCTTGGGCCTGCGCTTGCCGCAGGTAGACCGCGGTGAGGTTGGTGTAGGCCGTGTCGCGTTCTAGGGAGAGGCCATTCTCGCTGGCCAGTGATATTCGCCGCTCGTAGCATTCTATCGCAGCCTGCGTGTCCTTCAGTTCCTCGTAGACTACGCCGAGCGCCAAATTTGCCTCTAGCTCTCCCGCAAGCCAGTTGCCCTCCTGGGAGATGCCGAGGCACCGCTGGAAAAAGAACTCTGCTTTATGAAGCTTGCCAATCTGCGCAAAGTACTTTGCCAGCGACTTGTACGCGGAGTACACCGATTGTAGGTCGCCTGCACGCAGTGCGTTTTCCGCACGCAGGAGCTCGTTCTTGAGCAGGCCCAGCGCCTCCTGCGGAACATCTTCCTGGCCTGAAGTTCCCTCGCCGTTGTCCCCTGGCAGTGCTGGGGGTGGATGTGTGAGGTTGAAGAAATCCGTGAACGCCTGCGGGCGCCCCTCGACCAGCAACTGTATGCTCATGCTCTTCTTGTCCTGAAGTTGGGTTTCACGCAGCGCCTGTTGTTCTGCAGCCTCCGCCTCCAGGATCATGCTGTGAAGCTTGTCCTTAAACGTTCGCTTCTCACGGGACGCAAGGCTGCCTCGCGATGTCGCTCCCAGCGCCGCATCTGCTCCACGCGCGCTCAACCCAGGCGACCCGAATCCCATTATATCCGCTGGTGACTGAACCGATAGTGCCATGTCACTCGATAAGTTGAACGGCCAGGTACGCTGCTGGTCTGGGCACTGCTGGCTTGTTTGAGCCTGCCGCTTGGAGGCGTTGCCCAAGTGCCGCGGTTGGGAATCAGGTGTGCAACAGCTTGATAGAGAGCTTGGAGCGCTTCTAAGTTATGTGCATCTATCCCATCGTCTGTTTTGCCTCACACGTATGAGTGTGGACTGCAAGGCAAGCACTCTACGTTTAAACGGAATGTCCTGTAGTAGTCGTGTTGGTGTGTGGGCATAAAGTTTATAGGTACAAGCAAAAATCATAAGTTTTGGGCCTGGTGCCTGCATGGCACTTTGACCTATCTTGGCGGTGTTTGGTGAACCAAGCCGGGTCAATCCAATACGGTATTGGATGGCCAGTGCTTGCAGGGTGTGTGTGCACACAGCAGAAAGGCACAAACTTACATCTGCTGCGCCAATACCTTATTCACGTTTCATATGAAACTGAGTTAGCAACATGTTAAGAGGTCCCTACCGTTTGTGGCACAATCATCACTTTGCCGTGGACAAGCGTTAGTAGGCACACCTGAGTCTCACTGTTGAATGATCACGGCCATTTTGGCATACTCTCGCCAAATGCTCCACCTGGAATGAAAACGAGCAGCCCACAGTAAATTGTGCGTGGCGCAGTCTCAGGATGGGCAGTCTGGAGGTTGTCTCACTGGCTACGGCTGGCTACGGAGGCTCTGTTCAGTTTCTGGACTCCAGCAGTGTTGTTTACAGCTGCGGTCAGGGATTTGTGCTACACGACTTCGAGACCGGTGTCCTGGTGCGTTATGTGACGCGAATTGCCACTGCTTGTGCAGGGCTTTTGGCTGACCTAGAACCTGCTCAACAGCTTAGGTTCATTCTCTCTGACACACTGTTAAACCCGTATATCTTGGACTTGTAACGGCAGTCATTGAGCAGTAGATGCTGACGCAGCAGGTCACTGACGCCCACTTGCCATGGGCGTGGCGCACAAACATGCCCACAAACATGCACACCCGGTGTGCATCAGCTCAAGACCAGCAACTCTTAATACTGTGTGCGCCTCTGCAGAAGCATGCATGGAACCAGCTTGAGCCGCTGCCCTGCAGCAATGCGACCAGCGCCGTCTTCGCCGTGGCGCAGGATGTTGGGCTGCTTGCCTTTGTGCAGCAGGGCGCACAGCCTTTTGTGCAAATCGCACAGGCCAGCACGTTGCTTCCAGTGAAAACCATTAAGGTAAGCGATCCCCCTGTGGCGCGCTCGTTACGTCCACTCCCTGCACCCTGCAGCGGCAGGTTATGTACTTATGTGGGTGTGTGAATCCATGTGCCGGCACGGCAGGGCGCAATGCTACACTAGGCCTCACGCAATGATAGCATAAGCCTACAAAAACACACGTATTGCCAATCATGCATGTGGTCATTTCATCATTTGTGGTAGATGGATGTGGGTCGAGTCCCCCGCCATGGAGCAGCCGCCCCTTGCAAATTTGACCCACAACACTGCATCTGCATGCAAACACACTCCTGCTCAACCATGCTGCCAACCACTTCAGAATGCCATGCTGCATGTGCAGCACCTGGCACAGATGGTGCAGCCATGCATGAACGAGCTGAACCGGCCAGCCGGACTTGCACTTGCATGCAATCGATGGCAAGGTGCGGCCATGCACGGTTGCTTTGAATGCGCCCACAAAACAGTCACGTTTGGCATGCCTTGTAAAACTGCAAACTGCACCGCAGCATGATGGTGGTGGTTATGGGGCGCCTGGCAGCAGAAGCGGTACAGAGTACCGCGGGCTCGCCTTAAGCCGCTGCGGTACGCGCCTCGCCGCGATGGGCTCCTTCCCAGATTACAACCTGGAGTTCTGGGATGTGTCGGAGGGACTCACTGACTGCAAGGTGCGTTGTGCATCACTCGCCCCACTGCCAGGTGCAGGGAGGAACCTGCATACCACATACTGATATAGTACACGGTGGCACCGTACGCGGTGTGAGGGGCACAGTACAGTACGGGTCCACGGTCACATGCAAGTGAATCACTGCACCATATGCAATGCCGTGGGTGCAGCTGCAGCAGGTCAATCCCAGGTCCATCCCCTTGGCAGTCAGGCGGGGTGACTGAGTCCTGATTCCTCAGCACAAGGATGCGTGGGACATGCGGGCAATCGGGTGTGTTTGCGCCCGCCATGTGGGGCCGGGCTATCTGGGTCACCCTGACCCGCTGATTGCTCGCAGTCCGCCCTAGAGGCCTAATGCTCTGAATCAAGACGCAACACAAGTACACGCACATGAACGCGCACACACAGTTGCGGTCAGCTGATCATGACTAGTGAAGTGATGAACTGATGAATCATCAACGCTTGCAGGTGCGCATCGCGCTGGGTGACACGACGTATGGCGTGGGGCTGGACTTCTTCCCGCCCAACCCCGACCTGGCAGCGGTGTGCGGCGAGGCGGCGGTGCGGCTGGTGTGGAACGAGCCGCTGCTGTCGACACACGTGGTGCGGCAGAGCGAGGCGGAGATCGGCGTGCTGCTGGAGGGGGAGCGCATCACGTGCAGGTGCGCGAGTGCACGGCCGTGATGACGTGAGCGCTCCTACGCACGTGAAAGTGCATGCGCCGTACTGCCTCTGCCTGCAAGTGCTGAGCGGCGGCCAATTCATGCAGTACCGCCGGCTACCTGGACGCTGCGGTTGATGCTGGTAGTTATGTACCCACGGCGCGTGAGCATCCATGGAGAAGCAGACCGCCACAAGCAGACAGCTATGCTGTGTTGTGATTGTGAATTTCTTGATTGGCAATTGATGACCGTCAACTACGGTAGTTGAGCTATGAACATCACCTGCATGATTGCAGCTCCTGGGCGCCTGATGGAACGCTGCTGCTGGGCACCAGCCAGGGCCGGCTGCTGGGGGTGGCGGGCGCCGCCCCGCCCGCCGTGCCCGGCGCGCAGTGGGGCACCGCAGCGGCGTCCGGAGGGCACTCCGCAGAGGTGCTGCACGCGCGACCCAGCGGCGCAGGCGCAGTCGTGGCGATAACGACCGCCAGCAGCGCTGTCGTCATGGTGTTGTCTGGAGGTGAGGTGCAGGGCTCTGCTCATCTGCTATATTTTCGGTACGTCATGCAATGGGACGTCAACACACTTGAGAGTATGGCATCAAAGAGTGTCACGCAACCGGGTGGTGAGATGCAGTGGGCACGTGTCCTACGGCATGCATTTTGCGTCATTGATCAAATTTGTTCGTCTGGGTGGCAAGATTGCTGGTTGACTACAATGGTCGGCCCAACGCTTACACATCGCACCACCCTGCACGCTTGCAAGCGCAATCAGGCGCTACACTATGGCTTCCCCCTCGTCTGTGCTCCGTGCAGGACCTGGCGTGCCTGGCCGCGTTGTGTGGCTGGACCCTCAGCGCATGGCTGTGCTGCGCACCGCTACCGCGAGCCTCTGCGACCTCTCCGCCGCGTCCTTCTCAGCGGACCTCACTCAGGTCGCGCTCAGCGCGCGGTAAGGAGCCGCATTGGTTTTTTATCATTTTATGGGATGACTGATGGCACTGTTGATGGGCTGGGGTTGGTTGAGGGACGTGGATGGTGCGTGTTGGCTTCACGTCATTGGCATGCAGCACCGCAGGCCTGCAGAAAGCTGGGTAGCAAGGTCCAAGGACTGCATGTGGCAAGCGGGCTGGCTTCAGAGCGCTGGCACAGGACGGGCAATGTGGCTGCCAGTGCGATCTCACTGTGTCCGGACGGCCTGACGAGTGACGTTACCCGTGGTACATTACCGTATGCTGCTGATCCGGGCCTCGTGGGTTGTCCCACCTGCGATGCTTTGTTACCATTCCTGCGTTGTGCAGGGATGGGTCCGTGGCCATCGCCAACATCCCGCTCTCACAGCCCGAGCACCACCTTAGCCACGGCCATGGCCACAGCCACGGTCACGGTGGGGGCGAGAGCATGCACGGACGCTCAGGCCGCCTTCCACACGCGGCTGCACCAGATGCTGACGCTTGCGCAACGGAATTGGCGGTTACAAACCTGGCGAGGTGCGAAACGGGCAGTCAAACAAAAAGAGGACGGGGACGGGGAATCACGACCTGTGAGTTTGCATATGTGGTAATGCAATCATGCCATCCTCAATCAATCTGGTCGTCCACTGCAACGCATTCCTGGTGCGTGCAACTGCAGGTTCCACCGCGGCCGCATCAACAGTGTTGCCGCGCTCCCGCATGGCGAGCTCGCAACGGGCGGAGACGACAGCACCGTCCGCCTGTGGAGCTACGTCAGCAGCACGGCGCAGGTGTGGGGGGGTGCAGACGACGGTGCCGATAATGGTGTGAATGATGGTGCGGATGATGCTGCTTTTGGCTCCAACAGGCCAACCTACTGAGAATCATGCGGTGTGATACCAACTCCATACACAATTTCGTGAAAAGCCGAGTACAAAACTGCCGCTCCATTCAGGCTTACATCGCATCTTGCCGTCTGTTTGGGAACAGACGCATGTCAGCGCTCATGGCTTCGCACAAGCTGAGCAGTGCTCAAGCGTTCTGAATTTCTGATAAATACGCGGGGGTCTTGTGATACGCTTTGCATTGTGATGGCAGAAACACT
Source organism: Chlamydomonas asymmetrica (assembly GCA_001662385.1). Classification (NCBI taxonomy): domain Eukaryota; kingdom Viridiplantae; phylum Chlorophyta; class Chlorophyceae; order Chlamydomonadales; family Chlamydomonadaceae; genus Chlamydomonas; species Chlamydomonas asymmetrica. The sequence continues at coordinate 1,168 of BDDA01001684.1, read as the reverse complement.
GAGCCGCCATGCGTGCGCGTGTGTGGTGGTCGCGCTTGCGGGATGGTGTGCAGGTACCGGAGGAGTACCCGTTTGCCGCCGCGCCGCTGCTGGAGCTGCGCGCTGTGTGGGAGGTGGGGCAGCCAGTCACCGCCATGATCGCCATGCAGGGCACACCGCACCACCTCTCAGACTCACCCCTGGACTCAGTGGGCAGCAGCGGCGCGCATCCCGCCGCCAGCAACCCGCCGGGGGGGTCCCGATCAGGCCACAGCCCCTTGAAGCCTAGCGGCAGCAGCTCCAGGGAGGGCGGCGGTGCGCCGGGCAACAGCAGGGACAGCACCGCCGATGGCTCAGCCATGGCATCGTCCGCCACGTCCAGGCATTCGTTCGTCCTGATCGGCACCTCACAGGTGTGTTGATCACTGTGCAGGATATAAATCTGCGCCTTAGCCTTCGCCTTTCATGGTACTCGTTAGGGGATGCCGTGATGCTCCTTACAAGGCCGCGTGTCAGCTAGCGCTTGTTGACGGCTGCTTGCGGGCCGCTTAATGTGAGCCTCGTCTCTGGTGGATTATCGATGCATGCGCAGGGTGCAGTGCAGCTGCTAGACGCCAACGCGGCGTGTGGCGGCCGTGATGGTGGGGGGCTCGGGCTGCGGCATGCGGCGGCGCGTGCGAGCGTGTGGGACCTGCGCGTGTTTGGCGCCGGCTCGGCGGTTTCAGCGCTGGCGCTGGCGCCCATGCACGATTTTGCTGCCGCGTCATGCGTGGCGGAGGGGCTGGTGGCGTTCTTCCGGGTGGGTTCGTGACGGCACGCTTGTACATATGCGATGTTGAACCAGGAGCGTGTCGACTGAATGGCCCATTCTATCCCTAGATCTGGACTGGCACAGACGCAGAATTGCTGCAACTCGCGCAGGGATAGGGGATGCAAGACTGTCATTAGGGCTCGTTGCTGAGCAAGTGCACCACACACAGTTACAGCTTGCAGGTTCGGTTGTGACATGTGAGTTGAGCAGGTGAGCTGCACATCGGCAGCGGAGCACCAGCCAGGCGCTAAGCAGGATATGCCTGGATGAAGCTATGGGATTAGATTAGATTTTACATTAGGAGCTTTCTAGCCAAGGCCGACACTCCCCTCAGATGAGGACATAGAACTCTCGCAGGAGCGAGTCAAGCAAACAGGC
>BDDA01001683.1:0-13926 GCA_001662385.1 Chlamydomonas asymmetrica | reverse complement strand
ACACCCACACCCACCCCCACGCCTACCCCCACGCCCATGCCAGTTGCTTCGACGGAGCAGGTGCTGCTCAACTCCCTGCCAACAGTTATGACGTCCAGCCCTACCACTGTGAAGTCCACCTCTAGCTCCGGAACCATTACCGGCCAGCTCGCATTCGCTTTCTCTGTAGGAGCCAGCGTACCCCGCCTCAACATCACCGGCGTGTCCATCTACACCTACCAATCGGTCACAGGCACCATGGTCACTCCGAAGTTTGCCATTTACACAATCGGCAGCAACGGCCTGCCCAACACGACGGCCGGCGCGCCATCCTTCTGCGCGGGCACGCTATCTGGCCCGTCTACTAAGCTTAGCGGCAAGGGCGTGGTCGTGGCAACCAAGGTAACGGGCTGCTCGATCGCCAACCCCGCCGGGAAGAGCTACGTGCTGGTGCTTGCCACGGATTGGGTCACCTCGGGCTCAAACACGTTTGAGGCGGCCTACATGGCTTTGGCCGGCACGTCCACCTGGTCGAGGGCGACGCCGGCGAATTCCGGTGCTGTGAACTGGTACCCGGGGGCCTCCGGCACGATGGCAAGCTGGAGCTCGGCCTCCCCTGCCTGGAGCTGGCAGAACACCAAGCTGGTGGGATTCAGCCTCACCGGCATCTACTACACGTAATGTTATGTTATGTTATGTTACATCAGGAGCGGCCAAACGGCCCATGCTCCCCCCAGATGGTACGCGTAATACCATCAATCAGGAGCATTTTGGTCAGTGGTCACATTTTCATTGTCAGCCATGCCACCGATCTCATGTCACCACCGCTCAGCTGCATGGTGGCATGTGTGTGTGTGACTGCTACGCCACATGCTGCTGCATGCGGCGGTGGTTGGCCCTCCATGCTCCGCCATCCGCCTGTTGCCAGACTGCTAACGGACGCGCGACCTCGTGTGTCAGGTCAGCAATGAAGATGCGTAACGGCAAAGTACTGGCGATGAATAACGAATTATGATTGGCTTCTGCGGCAAGGAAATCCCAACGGCGGGGTCTACGCGATCGGCTAGTGCTCAATACAGATGCACCGCTTCGTTGGATGTCGGCTGATTGGGTAGTATGCTGGTCTGGGCGCCGTGGCTTGCTGGCAGCGTGACCGTTACGGATGGCTGGCAGCTCCAACTACGCGCACCCTGCACTGGCGCGCATGATGCATGCCCACCACACACACGCGAACGTAGTGATTGCGGAATCGCAGTGCTGCCTTGCATACCACTCGAACTGCGGGACGACCGTTTATGCGTCTCAAAAATGTGGCTCAAGAGAATCGGTATGATATGGTTTATGATACCACGGTTGTATGTGGGTGCATGGACGAGGGAGCAGGAGTTGACGTGTGGCTCCCAGCTGTGTGGTCAAGCACGATCCGCCGCGATACCGTACCGCACTGCGGCTGTACCGTACCATACCATACTGTACCGTCAAGGTAGCGATGCGAGGAGAACGGCACCATCGCTGAAAGCCGACTTTACCCGGCCAACATCAAGTTGAGCAGGTCACTGGCTGACGCATGGTGCTGGAGGCGCATGACACGCGCGCATGCATGCATACAGCAGGGAGGAAAAGCGCTTGCATGATCGAATTTAATGCTGCACAGACGGGAGTGCGAGCGCATGCCGAGTTTAGTCGTGCGATTGTCCGGATAAGGCTTCCCGCGATGGATGTGCATTCCGCCTGTGCACCTGATGCCTGCATGCCATATGCATCCGCTACCGTACTGTGCGTTTGCGCGGTCAGTAAGCTAGCTGAAATGGCTGAAAACAAGTGAGCGATGAACCCAAATGGGCATGCTGAGCTTTCTTGTCATTTATTGCACTGGCATTCATGCGTGCGCCCCTGGTGAACGAAACTGGGCAAGCCAGGACTCGACTCCTCTCATTAGACCAGGCCGGTTAGGCTTTGTTTACAAGCGACCGCACCACCGCCTGACCATCACAATCTGCCATCATGCAGCCATGACGCGGTGCCCACCCCATGCTGTTACTGCTGTGTTGTTGCACACTCAACCGCGGTAATCATTCGTTTCGGTCACGACCTGCCAAATGCAGGGGTGACATGCATCCCCAGTCACAGCATGTCTGCAACATGCATTTCATGCAATGCCATCCAACCATACCATATGCAGTATCACCTGCGGCATGTTTAGTTGTTTGACATGTTTGATCACTTCATCACCCACCATCACACCTCGCTCGCACGTGCTGCATCCCCCTCCCACTGCCCACCCTTACCAAACCAAATGACGACTGCATTCAGCTGCGTTGAACCCTCACACCAAGCACACTGATGTGTGAAATATTGTATGCGTGGCCATTTTTGTGCCTTCACGACGCGCATTTATACTGGTCCCGCTTTTGCTAGCGCACATGCCAGTTCAGTCTCCCTTGCTGGACGGCCCATAGATTTCGGTTTCTGGAAACAAACGTGTAACGAGTGTTGCCACAGCACAGGACCCTTAGCATTTGCAGCACTCGTGCTGCTGCTTTACCCCGAACCGTCAGCAGGACGCCACCAAACGGCGTGGTGTCGTACGTGAAACGCCAAGCAAGTCCGCGCTCAATTACACCTTGACCACGTTCTGTTCACACGAATTAAGGGCCACTGCACAGGTATGGTGATACACGCGCGATGATCCGTGAAACCGAAGCTGCACATTGCGCAATCAGCGTGTCACGTACGACACTCACAACGTCACTCAAAGACTCTGTGCTAGAGGCTGCCTGTCTGCATATAAAAATATGATTGTGTGTGCCCAGCCCCTAGGTTCACTCTTCGGTTGATTGTCACCTGCCTGCAACCTGCCTTCTTAGTCAGCAGCGAGAACGCGTATGGAAGTCGTCAGACACGCAACCTTCAAACCACTGTTGGTATATCAGCGGAGCATGCCACACAGGCTAGACCTACCAAAAGTTCAGATATTCACACAAGCTCTCAAGTGTTGTGCTTTGGATTCTCTTTAACCGTTCATTCCTCGGCCCTTGCCCTTTCCCACGACACACTGAGGCACGAGGTGACGGTGTGAAGCCTGCAAAACAAGAAGACGAAGATGACTGCTCACAAATATGGCGAGCTTGCAACCATGAAAGCTGGGGGCTTCTACAATCTCAACTCCACCCTACAGGGAGCGGCAGTTGGGGCAGCGCTGCCCTTGCTGCGTGCTGCCACTGCACACGCTTGCAAACATGCAAGACGCAAGGAACTAAACGTCGCTGCCGGATCCTCACAGCCTCGAACGTTGACCATTGTGGAGTTCGGCTGCTCTCAGGTCAGGCTCCATTTCCCACGTTCCATCGCAACGAAACCACACACTTCACCACTTGGCTAGCGGAAGAAAGCTGCCATGTACACCCATGCCAAGCTGGACTTTCTATGTCACTTATTTTGTCTCTGTAGGGTGCAAACTCCATGGGTCCGGTCAAGGTGGTGCTCGACGAAATTGCAGCCTCGTCTGGCGCAGTCAGCGAGGTGGCGGTGGTCCACGAGGACCTCCCCACCAATGAGTTCAGCGAGCTGCTAGCTCTGCTGCAAGACCCCAGCAAGACATACTTGCCTCAGGAGAGCAGCTTTGACCAAAGCAGTCTTCGCATTTTCCCGTCCATCGTGGGGCGCTCCATGTACTCACAAATAGTCCCTTGTGGCACCACCGACGTCGCGTTCAGCTTCTCTAACTTTATGTGGTGAGTCAGCGCAGATGAGGGGTATGCGAGCACCGAAAGTGTTCCGGCAACGTGTTGTGTTGCCTGCTGCTGGTCTCGCCACACGCAAGGCACAGCAGTCGCTGCAACGCACTGTTGAGGTACAGCTCTAAAGCTCTAAAGCTGCGATTTGCGTTTATCATATCATTTGATTTGCCCATCCTGATCTTTGAGCAGGCTCCCAGGATCGCCTCCTGACTGTGGCGACCGTCCATCATCAGCATCGCCGTGCCTTGTCCAATCTTCGTCGCGGCCCCTCTTGCACTTCCTCCCAGGCTCCCCTGTGCGCACCACATGGCTGGCGTACGCACAGCAGCAGTGGGCGCAGTGGCTGGAGCTACGAGCCAAGGAATCCGCAGGCCCAGGCTCTGGCCTGGTGCTCGCCGTGCCGATTATCAACGCATCCAGTGCCGCCGCTGCCGCCACACGATTGCCCACCGCCCGGCATGGCGGCCCCAGCTCCACCAGTGGGCACCACGCGCCGTTTGACAATAATGTGACCCAAACCGAGCCCAAGCGCATGCTGCCGCTGAGCAGGGGCAGCGCAACCGGTTCTGACGACACGGGGAGCGATCAGGAGCAGGCGACAGCGGCGGCGGCGGCGACAGCGTATGCGGCACATGCGGGCGAGATGCATGTGCGGCTGGATGCAGTGCTGCGTGCGATGGTTTCGGAGGGCCTTGCCAGCGCTGACGACTTGTTGAGCGCACTGCCGGTGTTCCTGCCTACAGAGGAGGAGCTGCAGGTGCGTGCGTGCGCTTGGCGGGGAAAGGCTGGTGAAGGCGGGGAAAGGCGGGGAAGGCGGGGAGAGCCTGTAGGTTGAACAACGCGCCTGAATTCAACAGGTCCACATCTAAGTCCGCTTGCGGACTGCCTTGCTGTCGGTCTGTCAGCAACTTGGGTTGCCTGAGTGCATGCATGTATGTGGGCATATGGCCATGCGGGGTTCCATACGTTCATGGCATGTGTGTAGAGGGTAAGCACAGCAGGCCCAAGCACCGTATACCCGTGCACACCTCCATAGGATGCACACGCTTGCGGGACGCATGGATTGTGGCTCGCGAGCTGCCCCAGGGTTGCAGCCGTTTATGGGTTGCCTGACAGTGTGTGGGTGTTTTGTGCTGCACGCAGTGCCTGGCGCATACAGCCGCTGCCATGCCAAAGCGTGTCGCGACCTGTTCATGACGTGTCACCTGTACATGACGTGTGAGGGGCACCCATGAAATCCTGCATGGCGGCAGCCCCTGGTTCACCACTGCCTGCCGCCTAGCCAGGCATCGCACCTGAACAGTGTGCTGCATTCACTAACCACGACATACTATGTAAGCGCACTCATGGATCAATCGATGAACCCAAATGCAAGTACCCACTACCATGCAACTGTGCGTGCTCGTGCCTGCTGCAGGCGGTCTGCGTGAGTGCGGCGGACACGTGGCGAATCACACACTTCTCCACTCAGGCATTTGGTCACCCAGCGTACGAGGATTACATCAAGGCAAGCCTGCCAAAGAGATTGTTCCGCACAGCCCATGAACGTGCATGTGGAGTGGGCCTGCATCGAGTGCATCAACGGGGCAGCGTGCATGCACGCGATGCACGCTGAGACTGTCACATGAAAACTCATTCGACCCATAATGCACAGCCCAGGATGGGGGGGGGAACTGCGGGGGTGGGAGACCGCGGGGTCGGTGCGTGACCGCGAGCAGCGGCAGCGAGGGCACATGGGGCCTGAGCGGTGGATTTCCTTCACAACCAGGGGCTTCATGGGCTAGCTGGGATTGGGCTTGCGGGGCTAGTCGCACGGTGTGAGTGCGGTGTGTGTTGCGTGTGTTTAGGAAGGACATATCACCCTGCATGTCACCCCAGAAAATGCTTAGGTGGCAATGCGAGCTGGGTGTTGGTGCAGCTGCCTTGGGGGCTCCGCAGTCCATGGCAAACTGTGTCGCCACGCACTGCACAAGCGTGGACAACTGGACATGCATGCGTCTGTAGTGTCATACACGTGTCTGTAGTGTCATTCATGCGTCTGCGGTGTGACCAAGTCAATAAACCACCCTTGCATGTGTTTGCGTGCTTGCGCAGGGGCGCATCGACGCTGACGCGCTCGCCGCTGCGAGCGTGGACTGGTTCCGCGCCATATCCGAGCCTTGCTTCATGGCAGCGACCACACGCGCGATCAAGTCCGGTCGGCTGGTCAGGACAGGCATCATTGACCACTCAAACAGTGGAAGCGGCGGCGTTGGTGGCCATCACGATGTCAGCAGCGATGGCACCATGAAGGCTGACGCGGAGGTCGACGCGGCTCCGCGCAAATTGGTGGACGAAATATTTGCACGGCTGCATGTGATGGTGGTGGCGGACCCCGTGCCCACGTCGGTGGATTACTGCCTGATTTCGCTGGAGCGTGTATAAGCGACAGTGTGACGGCAGCGACACTTCTCGTGTTCCAACGCAGCTTGCACAGTTGCGCTCGTATTGCGCTTGTTGCCGAAAGCGGGTCAACACCGTGCTTGGGAATGCGACGTGGGAATAGATACAGATTTTCCGTTATTGCATGTGGGCCGTTCAACCAGGTGGTGGCTTTAGCCTTTAACGGTGGAACTCAGCTGCTTCTCGTGTGCTGTATGTCAGAAGCCCACCACGCGCATGGCCCTAACACGTACGGAATGTTACGTAGCTTGGCTAGCTTGGCCCTGACAGCTCAGACATTTGCTTGCAAATTCCTGTACAAGCACACATGCAACGCCGTGTATGTGAATGGATATGATTTTGAACCCAGGTGAACCAAACGTGCACTCTGTGCAACCAAGCTCACCGGCGTTGACTGACAAGTGTGTACGTATATTGTCAGAACCAACACCTGGTCCCAGAAATCAATGAATATGCAGGTCCTGCACTGTGCTGCGAGCTGAAACCCTCCCCATGAAGGCCATTCTTGCCATTTGTGGGTTTCGGAGTTGCGTTGTTTGCCTGCCCCTGTTCCCGGTTGTTGCTCCCCTGCAGCAATCAACCAGCTGTATCATTTGTTTTGTATTTGCCATGTATGCACATACATGGCATGACGGGCATAAAAGGGTTGACCTGTTGAGGGATTGCTCTTGATGCTGCTGACTGGGTCGTGCAACCCCGCAGCACCGATTATATTGGTTGGAGAACAGCGCGTCGCTAGTTATAGCCTGCTGAAAGATTGCCGGTTGCTAGCGTCTTCGCACCACTACTTGCGTATTGAGCCAGTCATTGTATTGGGGGCAGTCAGTTGCACACCAGGGCATCATGGGCTTTGAACTCAGCGAAAAGGTGCTCTTGAATGCCGGTGGCGTCGGCACAAGTAAGTGCTTCACCCGCACGGTCTTATGTGGGGTCTTTTAACTTGACGCGTACCGGGCAGCAAGCTGCTCCAAGATCGCAGGCAAACTCCCAACCCACCGAAACTGCAAGCCTCGCTGTCTGCGCTGACTGGTACATTTTCGCTGCACTTGATACAGCTGGTCTGGCCGTCCTCTGTTTTGCGTCCCCCAAAACTGTGCACGTAAGTTTGGAACTTGCCGTGTTTGAGTACGTGTTTCCGGTAGAGGTCTTGGAGCATGGCATTTCAAACTGTTTAGGAGTGTTTACTGTCGCATCGCCCATCTATGTCTGCAACAAGTTGTTATGTTCGTGGTCACCTCTCCTGCCATGTGCTCTCAGGATCTGTGGTTCACTGATAAGGTGCAACGCAACGATGCCGCAGGCGAGTGTCGTCTGTATGCCCACCGCACCATGTTTGCTTCCTCTTTCAGTCCCATGTCAAGTGGTCTGATGTCCTGTTGTACGTTGCTCTGAACTCAACCCTTCTGTCATGCTTGTTGGTGCTTTGCTTGCGCAGTCCGCTGGCACGGCCATGCCTTAGCGTGCAGCTCAGCATACGCTTTCGGAGCAGCCAGTGACGGTGAGCACGCAGCCTGCACGTGTTCAACACGTTAACTGAGTATTTGTTGTTGTTGCCAGTGTACCCACTGAGGAACTGAGCCCTATAGCACGTGCTGCGGTCAGGTCCACCGTTTTGCCTTGTGCCGCATCGCTGAGCCCACCCACTATAACGTCTCCTCACCTCACACAGGTGTGACAGACGCGAAGGGGAAGAAGAACATGCTAAAGATTGCGGGATGCTGCTGGGCTGGCGCACTCGGCATGTTTGGCTACAACGTATACAAGGTGAGCTGCCGAGCACACTCAGGCTGCACGTACTGAGCCGACAGTCCAGAAGGTGGCAAATTGAACACTTCTGTCGCTGAAGTGCCTGGATCTCTGTGGTGGCCGTCAGCAACGGCAGTCCGGCCCGTCAGCGCGTGCGCGCTGGTACGTGCACTGCCGGCATCTCCACCGAGGCTGCTACACGAAATGCGGCTGTGCCATTCCTCGCCATCCAGCCCGCACAGTGTGGTCACGCTAGTGCTGGCAATCTGGGCCTCAAAAGACATGTGAGCATGTCGTGGCAGGCATCCTCAATGCTCGCATGCATTTTGCTCATTGCTTGTAGCGCAAGGTGTGAGAATGGCAACACACATGAATGCGACCTGCCTTAGCCTATCCCGCCTGAAGCAGCCTGGGACATTAGCGCCATGAATGCTGCAGGTGGCACACCCTCCCGCTCGCTTTGCTGCCCTCACTCTCCCACCCAGCATCCTGCATCACATAGCGTGCATGCTGGAATGCATGCCATTTCCTACTCCACACACCACCACGGAATTCCTTTTCACGGGCGCTTCCACTGGTGCTTACCCCGGCTGGCGTGCCGCATGCGCCCGTGCGTGCGTGTTTTCTGTGTGCGTGTTTGCAGGAGAACATGAAGCGCGATGGGCTCATTATCGGTCAGGCTGCCGCAATGGCGACCCTGACGGCTCTGCAGCTCTACAAGGGGTTCAAGCCGGAGGGCAAGAAGGAGGAGAAGACCGTAAAGCCTGCCGAGACAAAGCCCGCTGCTGCCAAGGCATCCGGCAAGAAATAGACTGCAAGGCTCGCATGGAAACACACGGCCCCTTGCGCCGGCATCGGTGTTTGTGCCACGAAGGAGAGTGAGCTTTGTGCTCTGTGTTGTTTTTGCGCTTTGCTAACTGACCTCGCTGGCTTGGCTTGATCGTGCCCGCGCTGCATGCATGAGCAGCGCTGGCGTGCTCAGCATGCGTGCACTCCCACTGGAGCTTGTTATGCGGGGGTGGACAAAGGGCAGGCTTGTCCTCCTGTGTTTACATCAGGCTTGTTCATATGGCGGTGCCTATCGGGGCGGGCCATGTGCCCTGCTGCCGCGGCGGCGCTGGCTTTCATTATTCCGTATCGATCTTTGCCTTGCGAGATGTGCCCTTCCACACACTTGTGCACTGCATTGCGCGTACTGCATGCACTGCATAATGTATCCGAGCGCGTAACCTGTCGGTGGCTTGCTTTGGGGCGTGCGGGCGTTACTGTGCTGGTACCGATGCTTGCCCCAACCTTGCTCACATGCACCCATGCCGCCTGGCGCCTGCCATTTCATTTCACTGCGCTACACTTCCGTCATTGCGACTCAAACCGTGTTGCATTCTGCGCGCTGATTGCAAAAATGATGACTCTTGCTGTTGAGGCTGAGCGTGCAAATTAACGTGTGTGCGTGCTCCTGTCCATTGCCATTGGAGGATAGCAATGGCGTCCCTGGCGCTGCCCCAACGCCTGTTAAATTCGATGCGACGTAGTACACGCAGCCCCCCTGTCAATGGAACTATTGCAGATACCGCAGCGCAGTTGATTTGCTGCACACTGGTGCTACACATAAAGCACACTACACAGAGCGTGCATACCGCATCACACCACGTGACCTGCAAGTTGGCGAGCAAGGATGCTGTGGTGGCTGCAAGGCAGCATCTCTGCGGTGTTGGCACTTGGCGCTGCCAGCAGCCTGCGCGCGGCGGGCACAGCGCGAACGTGGCGCGTATCATCCAACGCCAGCAGCTGACTCACTCCGTGTGGTGTTCGTGCGGGCGTGACCCAACGTGCACAACATTGCCGGTGACACTACCAGTATGGCATAACCGCAGGCTACATGCGGGCTGTGAATGTGCCATTCCTTGCCTGCCCTTGCTGTTGTAAACTCGCCTGCCTGAAATTTGAAACCTGCCCAGACATGCTGGCGCCGCCTTGAACAGCGAAGATGCTTTGTGACCATTGCATGCCCATGGTGAAGAGCTGGTGACCTAATTGAGATGTTGAGATTGGCAAGTGTAGCTGCCGTTGAGGCGATCATGCCCCTCCAGTTACTCGCCCGCTGGAAGAGCGCATGACGCGCTGCTGCGGACTGTGGCGCACGCGGGGACGACTGGGCGGCAAGGAGTCAGCTGCTCTGGACCGTGGAGTATGTGACTGGGTTGCTTGCTGGTGCTGCTAGGTGCTGCTCTGGTACACAACAAGCACACTACACAGAGCATGCATAATGCATCACATCGCGTGACCTGCAAATCTGTGACCGGGGATGCTGACCCTGTGTTCAGGTGCGCCCTCCGGTGGGTCAACAGTGGCTGTGGCAAAAGCAGACTTGCATGGGAACCGTGCGGGTAAATCGAGGCGATGTGGGACACTCCATGCATTGTCAAGCACAACAGACAATGCATTCACTGAAGCCTTCAGCACAGCCAGGCACGAGCACAGCAGCTGGTCCAGAAGTGGTTCAACCATGCCTCTCGCGTCGCGACCGCACACCAACTCTAAAACAGCTGTGTGCCGCTGCTGCTGATGGTTCCCTCACTGGAAGCCATCCAAGCACACATCGTTTCTCAAGGTATTTACAAGTGCGCCTGCCAAGGTATGTACAGACAGACTGCAGTTATTCCGCTTCGAACGGTCCACCATTGACGTAATTGTTCAGCACACAATCCGAAGTACAAGACGCCATCCACGCATGGCCTCGCACTATCTCTGCCATAGTTCACTGTACCACACAATTTTATCTGCCTTGGCAGCATGTGCACACAAAGTGCCATTCACCATGAACAAAATCAGCCACTGTAACTTGCAGAGGGCGACAAAAGCTACTGTCAATGTGATTCAGACCCCTGCACCCATGCTGCTGTTGCTTACGAATCGCGATGCTGATGTAGTATGCTACTGCCCAATTGCATGCAGCATCCGCCACACAAACCGCAGGTGCATGCAGCATGCACCCGCCAATCACTTGATGATCGCAGGCAGGGAGCTCCATGTGAGAACTTAGACCTGCACCCCAGAGTATGCGCCGATGGCGATGTCGAGCGTCAGGTCCAGAGATCCCTTCTGGCTCAGTAGGTCAGTAGGTGACTGGACCAGGTCAATCAAAGCAAAGGCGACGGTGTCGACAATACTCTCCACTCCGCGGAGGGAAGACCTGCATGACATGCAGGCAACGCAAGCACCCCAGTTGAGTCGGAGACAGAGCCGCAGTACCGTGTCTTGAAGAGGAAACCAGCATTGCAGGACCAGGGGCAGGACACACACACACAGCGGCTGTCAGTGCTGTATGTGCCAGGGCTCGTGGCTTGAAAAGCTCTGTAAAAGTGGATAACCTAGCATCTGAAGATAAACTGCGTGTCCTGCACAGCAGCTAACACAGCAGCGTGCGCACATGCATGCAGGCAGGCAGCAGCCGGCCAACCACTTACGAGACTGGCTCTCCGATAATCGGCACAGTGTTGAAGAGCCCAGCCTTGCCGATGAGGATGTTGAGCAGGACTTGGTGCACCCTCACAAACTCACGGAACGCATCCGCGATGACCTTAGCGTCCGCCGCTGCGGTAATCGGCGCGGTGCCCTGCATCGCAGCGACGGCGGTGGTGGCGGTGTTGACGATGTCCGAGAAACCCACGATGATCTGCAAGCACAAAGGAGCGAGCACTGCAGTAGTCAGTGTGGGGCGCGCATGCAAGGCGGCGGACGGAGCAACGGACAGCCAACTGACATGGATTGTGCGCAGTCCTCCTGAGGCCATCCAAGAAGGTCGCCAGGCACTGCCTGTCATATAACGAGAAGATACGCTGCAACCATCACAACAATGCTGGTTATCGTACCTGGGGGAAGGGGCCCAGGCCAACGACGATTAGGGGACCGTTAATGATGGTGATGGACTGCGCAGGTGCCTGCAGTGCCTGCGACTTGGCGGTCAGGGTGTTGATGTTCGACGCTATTTGCGCAGGAGTCAGTGCGCTGTGGGCAACCACGGCCACCGACAGCAACAGCACGAGGGTGATAACGGAGCGCATCTTGGTGGGGCGGGGAAGGCGAATAGGCAATGATAGATCTCGCAACTGGATGCGAGGGAGATGGCAGCTGTGCGGGAAATGGTAACTGATAGCCTGAGCGTGTGTTTGATTTGCAGCAGACCTGAGGCCCGCCCTTTATATGTTTCCTGGACCTTCATTCATGTCTGTTGACCTGCCTGTATTGCAGGGAATCGGTAGACGGACGATATGCGTCCTGCCAGTCCTGCCTCGGCGCTTGGTGCTCCAATGAAACTCGGCGGAACGCAGGCAGCATTCCAGCTGGCGACGCCATACTCCGCATCCGAGGATGAGGCAGGACAGGTGGAATGAAGCTCCCATCGCGTCTGTGCATTTCCGCACGAAGCTGCACGTGCCCACGACCAGCAGTGTTCCCAACCACATATTATTTTCGCCATACGCAAGCTTATGGACCCCAAAACTTTGAGGCGCTGCCCCCGAAACGAGCACTCGATGAACCTAGGAAGGTCGCGGATGTGAAGGAAGACATATATCGATAGGTTCTACAAGGACGACGGCCCTTGTGCGCGTATCGTCACCTTATCGAACAACCAAACTCCTTCGGGGTATTTGCGGCTTTGATTGGGCATAGCATAACGTTTGTGTCCCCGCCAATTGGACTCCTCTCACCTTCGTTCATTCCTTCACCTCCAAAAGTGCAAGACCCTTGAACAGTCCACCACAGCGTTTGCGTTCTGAGCACGCTTGCGCTGCAGGTTAGACAATTATCAGCCAGTTGAGTGCAATTATTAGAGCGCCACAGTGTACTAGCAAGCAGGCGAGTGGAGCCCAATTTGGAGCCCCGAAAAGCCGTGCCCAAATGCGCCGCAGGTTACAAACGTATTGCAAGTCAGAAGAATAGGCACCGAAGCTGAACCTGGGCTTTGGCGAGGTGGCCTGGGCCGGATTGGCGATGGGCCGACTTCATGGCTCATTAAGTATATATGTAGGGAGCTGTGCCATAAGCCCAGCAGCAATCAAGCTTTGACGGCCTCCATGGGGTGGCCTGCACATGCAGTCAGCGTTTCTCTGCATGTCGCCAAGAGCACACAGTTTATCCTTGGCAGCGTAGCAGGGATGGAACCATCTACGGGCCACCTGGCTTGACTGGACCATTGGGACCCCGTGCATGTACACAGAGCAAGCATAAGGCTGTAGTGCGCGTCCTGGCGTGTCTCATTGACGGGAGTCAACAGCATGTGGCTCTTCTCTGTCTCATCACACTGTCACCTAGTGAACCCAGCATCTGTGAGTCCCTTCAGTGAGGCTTCGTGAGCGTGCCAGTTGTTGCGTCGTGCTTGACCTGTCCTGCCTTAGCACCGGCTGCTCCATTTGCAACATGGCAGTGCCTCTGTCCTCATCCACGCCTATGCACACCTGAGCACCGAAGCACCTTCCTGCAGCACGTTTAACCCCTTCATATATGCGCACGTACGGTGCGTGCTACCTAACCAACATTTGGCTCCTTTACTGGCCCGCTCATTTTGCCCTTCCTTCAATGACTGGACTCGCACACAGCCACCTTCTTGTAAGTGCATCAGGACCAGGCCCCCTCCCATGCAAAGTCACTACCGACATCACAGTCACCACACGGTGGGCTGACCACGCACTCGTTCGCCTCCCAACACATTCACACTTCACTTCAACGCAGTTTTTTTTTTTTTTTTTTTGGACGGGAACGGTTACAGGCTAGGACACCGCTGCCAAGGCAGGCGGTGACAGGACAGGACGAGGCTGCCCCTCTGGGGCCCGGAAACCCGGCCGGGACAAAGACAGGGACAAGGACAAAAGAAAGGCGAGGAAAGCGAGCAAGGCCAACACAAGAGGCACAAGCAATCAAGCCAACAGGCGTTCACGCCAAGGAAGCGGAGGGCTAAAAGACCTCCCAGTCCACACCCCAGCAACGAGGGAGACCCCACACACCCACACGCAGCACA